>JAEIIU010050643.1:0-15927 GCA_018874675.1 Drosophila baimaii
CACTGGAAAGAATCAACCTTGTTGATGATTTGGGTGTCCGCCAAGATCCTAAACTTGAGTTTATTGATCACATTTAATGCCAGGGGTGTTCTTGGCTTTATTAAATGGTGGTCGGAGGAATTCGATGACCCCTATGTAACGAAGACCTTATATACTTCGCTAGTTCGTCCTATTTTAGAATACGGATACTGCGTTTGGAGTCTCCATTGGGATGTACAGAAAACACATTGAATCGGTTCAAAAGAACCTTTTACTTTTCGCTTTACGCTTTACGCGGTCTTAACTGGGATGCAAGCCTAAGGTTACCCTCCTATTATAGTAGACTCCTTCTAATTCACTTCCCTCCCTAGCGAACCGTATAACGATGCTAGGAATTGCCTTCATCTATAACCTAATTCGTGGTGACGTGGAGAGTACTGATTTGTTAGATCAGCTCAATTTTACCAATTGTACCAAGTAGAAATACTAGAGCATGAACCTTTTAGAGTATTGTGTGCAAATTTGTACACAATAACCTCGATAGTCTTCCCAATCTAAAAACATTAATACTAACTCTTATACGCATGCAGGCAAACAATCTGTCAGCACGACAGTAGTCCTTTTCCTCGAATTCTTTTTCTATGTAACTTCCTATCGCGCATATTTAAACCTAACCCTAACAGTCACGTACTTGTTTTTGCAAGGGCTACTTGAGTGTACTGACCGTAGTGCATCAACGTCCATATATATGATTAAACCCTTGCCAGGGCTTTATAACTTTATCATCAGCAACAGCCGACTGGATCTATAAATGTCCTTCTGTTCATTTCTAAGCAAACACGCGTGACTATATTTTCTGAATTCCGAGTTTTGGTTTTGACTTAACCAAACTCGGAGGACTATATCATTAATAGGCAAGTAATATGAAATATTTGACCTAATCAATCCAATCAAGTTCCAAGTGTGGGCTTTCCTTTCTTATTTAAATTTACAAAAGAAAGTACTTACGTTTACAGGGTCGATCCGGAAACATTCGTCCGAAGCTTGGGCGACAGACACACTGACTCTCCTCCAATTTACTGCCATTATTAGTTACAATCACACATATTTCATTTTTATTTGCCTTACACGATGGTCGACAATCGTTATCGAATTTCTTTTGTAAATAATTTGCAGCTTTTGCTGGGTAATTGATAACAAAAGCTTCTAAGTTAGATTTAGCAATTGTGAAATTGTTGAAATCCTTGAAGGGCAAGCTCCAATTTGAATACATTTTTGTTGTTGCTGTGAAGTCTTGTTTATTTTCTGTTTCTGTAATATCTATGTTCGTTGAGGAATTTATCTTATATGTTACTATACCAGTTATAGTGCCTAATTCGGTAATAAAGTCCGAATCGTGCGGTATGTACTCTGAATTTTTTTTTAAAGTAACATTTTCAGATAAAACTCTTTCCTTCAAAGAATTACCTACTTCCTTTAATTCATCTGTTTTGTCTCTTGAAATTTGAATCGAAGAAATTTTAAAAACTTGATTGTTATCATCTTTTGTGATTGTATTATTATTATATTTGCTATTTCTGCTGTTATTATTAATACTCATTTTATTATTAGTATTATCTGTGTTCAAAACATTATTTTTTGAATCTTGGTTAGCAACGATACTTTTCGTTGTGGTTGGCTTTAGTATTAAAGTATTATCGATACTTTTAGTTTTCGTAGGCTTTAATATATTATAATAATTTATGAAATTCGAAGTACTTTTTGCCCTTGTAGTGACCATTAAATTTAATGCACTTTTTCTTGATAATGTATAAATATCATCCTGCAAGTTTTCAGACGGTTCTAGTATTTTAAAGGTTTTTTGTAATGATGTTTTTAGTGAAATAATTTTATTTAAACTCGGCATAATTTGAGCATTCCAAATGAATAATTCCTTTGTGGATCTTAGCGATGCTGTGTTAGATACTGGTTTTAATTTCAAATCTTGTTGACTAATATCTAAAGTTTTAACCAACGACGTTTGTAATTCAACTTCTTTACTCGAAGTCGAATTTATAGGCTTTATTTCTTTAATATGGCTTAATATTGTAAAATGTGTGAACTCACCACTAGCTTTGTATGGTTTACGTTTTTCTGGGGTAACCATAGAACTCCCGATTATATAATCAGCATTTTGTGAGGAAGGACGAATTTGTTGTTGATTGTATGACGAATTAATAATAATTAATTTACTTGGTTTGGTTTTAAGAAGGTTTCTTTTACTTACATTTGTAGCTATTGAAATCCACTCATTTAATATAGGCTTATTTTCCAGAAATTCATTTCGTTTTTTGGGTTTCGAATTTATTAAATGAAGGGAGTCGTGAGAGTAATCGGCATTTTGATCATATTCTGCTGAGTGCTCATAATAGTTTCCATGACCTATTCCGGAATTCTCCTTCTTCGAAAAGTGTTCTTTTTGTATGCTAAAGCTAGGAGTATACTTAGCTGTACCTGTTCCTTTCTTTATATTTTCAGGTCTCCTCCAATTACTTGCTTTAGTTTCATATTTAAGATCGGTTGCTTTAAATGCCAAGTCCTTACTTTTAAGGGTAACAACCTCATAATTTTTGGGAGCTAGCAGAGGCGTTTCGAAACTTTTCATGTGGTGACCTCTAATAGCTGTAGGGTGCGCATTGTTTTCGATCTCCCTTTTAAATGTTATTGGCGCTGCATGCATATTAATTGTATGACTAAGAACATCATTCCCTAGGTTTATCTGCTGAAGAAGTGTAGATAATGTCGGTTTTAAAGGTTCTTGGTCCGATTTAGATGGGAAAGATGTGAAATAATAGGTATCGTAGTTGTTAGTATCTTGTATTCTTGTGCTGAATATTTGTGGAATTCGAAATATATCCAAGATTTGATTACTATAAAATGCTGTATTCGATTTGGGGGATGCGTATGGATCAGTACTTTGATCGATAGGTAAAAATCGTATTTGTTCTGGCGATCGTAGCTTTTGCTTATGGAGAGGAATTGGTGGTGGCTTCAATACCATATCATTTCGAATAGTATTAGTTCGCAGATCCAAGAATGGTATACTAGGTTTAAAAGTGGTTAAAAAACGATTACTTAATGTTGAGTGATAGCCCGAAAATATCTGAGCACGTGTAATATGATCATTTAAATTTGTTGGACGTCCAAAAATAACATCAGCACTTGCTGTTATCACTTCACCAGGTCTTATAGGTATTCCGGTATTTAGCAATCCATTTTCATAAGTTATGTTCGGAAAAACCTCGAGAAAGTGTTGTCGAGGGACGGATGGGAGTTTTGGAAAAGATGGGGGGCGGTTTTTTGAGGTAATCATATGGAGCTTAGGTGGTTCTATATGTAAAGAATTAATTCTTAATTTGTTCATATTCTCCCTTCTCCTTTTTGTTACATTTAAATGTTGTTCTCCCTCACTTTTATCTTGTCTCGTCTGTTTTAAAGGTATATAATACAGCGTATTTTGAGACAACATTTGACTTATATTTGTTGAGCTCGTTTTAAGGAGCTTTTCTCTAAGACTTGTCTCTCCAATATTTACCAATTGTTTTTTCAATAGTTGCGCCACAACAGTTAACATTGGTCTTAATCGATACAAATTCAAGGTGCTAATAATTTTAGAATGTGAGCTTAAAAAGTTGTTGTATAGTTTAGACGGTTTAATTTCCGGGTTATATTGATTGTTGTTGTTATTGACCTTCGTAGAAAGCTGGGCAGCTTTTTCGGAAGAAAGAGTATGACTTATTCTAATATCCTTTGGTAGTTTTAAACTTGAAGCGGATGTGGTGTACAATGTATTAATTTCAGTATTTAAATATCCATTTGATTCATTAAAATAAGTAATCTGATTGGAAAAACTTGCGTTTTCATTAATTTTGTGCTTCGAGCTTAAAGCTAATGAATCATCTGGCTGTGTTAATGTTTCCACTGCGCTATCAGTGACAACATTTTTAATAATGCGAGTGCTGAATCCCACAGGAAAACTTTCAATTATTTTATTATAGTCGTCGATACTATTTATAGAAGTTGGCCTAATAATTTGCTGATCCTTGGTAGGAAAAAACGGAGTTTCCGTGATAATAACTTGAGTGAGATAATTTTCACTGGTGACAGTTGTCAGGGGTCCTTGCAGCCCATCATCATACAACGTTCGCGTTAATAATATTCGACTCACATAAGTGTTTGTATAATATGCTGGTAGGAAACCCTCGGATATATGTAAGTCAGGACCCGTTATTGTATTTGTTATAGTAAATTTGGAAGAAGTCACTAATGGTAGCGACTCCTGGTCCTTATCCCAAGTGTTATAAAAGTGATATGTGGTTGGGAATACTCCAACAACCAGTTCCGGCGTCTGTATATAAAGTAAAGAGTAAGTTAAATGTATATAATTCGTACTATCTGGGTCGTGTCTCTTACCTCGGAGAAAGTAACATCTGAAATGAAATGGCTATACTTTCTTTCTTCTGTTAAGCTATTTGTAATAACCATTTTTTTGCTTTCCACGTGTGTAACTCCATTTTTTACAAAAGTCGTGCGATAAGTATAAGTCGTTAAACAAATTTTGGTAACAAACGAACTATCATTATTAGGAATGATCAATTTGTCCTATATTTTGGATTACAAAAAAAGGATCTTGATTATTTGAAAGGTTTGAGTGTGTTTTTATATCATTTCTTTGCAGAGCGTATTATTTTTGTAGTCAGGAAGAAAGGAGTCAACAATCAATCTAGCCGATTCACGTACGACTTACGATCTCAAAAATACATTTTCAAATGTATGAAAATCAGACCATTAGCTGCCATCGATCAGAAAATGATGAAAAATCGAAATCACATTGATTTGTTATTAACATTTATTTTGTTTTAATTCTATGTATTATGTATATCCTATATGTCATATAATGGGACAACTGGCAAGAGGCAAGGGTGTAAAATCTTCGGCTTCCCGAAGTTAGCTCCCTTTTCGTCTAGTAATCAACAATTAAATTCAACAGAATAGCGTCCAGTCTTGTCATTTATAATTTATTTTTTCTTTGAATTATGTTTTTTATTCAAATTCGTTATTTTACCTGATTGTTTAAAGGAAGCGTCAAGATCATCATTTGGTTTTTTAAAGTACTCGGTGATAGAGTTAGCGGCTTTTGGTGTGTTTGTGTTATCAAAATGGGTTTTGGTTGATGACTAAAATCACTAAAAATTTTATTTAGGGTCGTTCTTGACTTTTCCATATTTTTAATCTTATTGTCACTAGCAATTATAAGTTCAACGCCATTAGACATAATGTGAGTGGCTAAGTTGTGCCTGGCCTCATCAAAGATTTTTTCGTTTTCAAATTCAGATCGATTGAGAGCGGTGCTTTTATCACAATGATCCATTAGGTTTTTGGTAATACTTCGTGTGGCAACGATTTTCAGATCGGATCCTGTATTTATAAAACATTTCGGTTTACTTCGCAGAGTTTCAAGCCGTCAGCTCAAAGCTAGATTATTTATACAACGCCAGGACGATTTTTAGTTTATATAATACAGAAAAATGTAATGCACTATGAATGAGAAATACTTTGAGAAAACATTAGGGGTATAGGTTTTCTGGACAGCCCCATCGGTTTTATAGTATTTTTTTGTACTTGGATTTCATCATATCGACACTATATAATATTACCTGCAACTCCCAATCACAATTCAGAACCAAACTTGTTATACCCTTGCAGAGGGTGTTATAATTTTAGTTAGTAGTTTGCAACGCAGTAAAGGGGTTCGATCCTTGAAAGTAAATACTGATAAGCATCAGTAGCCATGCTATCCATATATGTATCTGGATGCAAATTGTCTTTTTCGGACGACTAGTAGAATAATAAAAATATAATATTTTTAAGTTATCAGTTATCAGTTGTGCAACTACACTAAGATACATATGTAAATTTTACGATTGCAGAAATGCGGTTTTGATTCAATAAGAATCTGTCGATTATATCACCAATCGGAAATTAGTTGGAAAATTATATTATATGAATGTGACAACGTTTTTTGTTTAAAAACACGTACACATAAAATTTTGATTTAGTTATCTTTACGGTATTAAAGCAACGTTCTCAATTTTATCAAGTTAAAATAAACTTGTAAACTTTTCATGGAAGTAAGTCGACTATGTCTTATAGCTTTAATAGGAACGGGTAGGTCCAATTCCAAACTGCAAGGGTATACAAACTTCGGTTGCCCGAAGTTATCTTCTCCTTTTTTATTTATTATTAAAAATAATGAATTCAATTAATAGAAATTCATTTTTTAATATACATTTATTTATAATTTTTGTTTTGTATATATTATACATATAAGAGTAGAGTATTAGTATATTCAAATATATAATATAATTCTGTACAAAATAATTCAAATGTAAGTAAATTGATAGAACGTATTTTTTATTTCTTCAAAACTTGGACATAGTTACATATTTAGCTTACAAACTTGTAGTTAGCAATTAGAAAATATTACATATTGACTTATGAATAAAAACCTAGTAAACCAGAAAGCAATATGTAAAATTAAATCGAACAAATAGTACTAACTTTACAATATACCAAACATTGAATACAATTTAAGGAATAGGTTTATTCTTATGTTATGTCTCAGTTGTGTTTACTTCCATTTATTACATATATAAGTCCTAAATTTGTTTTTATTTTTCTAAATTCTTATTTAAAATGTGAGAAAATCGTTTGATATAGAAAAGTTTGCTAAAGTGAGAAATAGTGACAGAGTGATGCAGAAAATGCAAACGCCTTTTATTATCTTTTTAAGAACAATATAAAGTTGTATGTATGAAATATAACTAAAACTTGCATAAAATTGTTTAAACTATATGAAATTTTACTTGATTTTATCTGATTTCTAACAACTTCCCATAGAAATTGGATTAAGAAAACTTTGTTTTGGGAATAAGTACGTAGTTGGGGGTTTTCGAAGGCTCCAGTAGGTATTTTTTTTCGTTAATTATTGACTAGTTTTATCGGACACCTTCCGAAGAAATTGGGGCAGTTTGCTGGCACTATATAAGTATATATTATATTTAAATATTTTTTGTTGCATTTGCTTTTTGAGTGATGTTCATTTTTAAGTATGAACTTTGTCGCTTAAGAATTAGTTGTGCTTGTATTATTTGTTAACCCAGGATTCATAGTATTCTTTATTTCTTGTAGTGTTGACTGTCGTGTCGATTGGGATAGCCAACGATCAACATCCCCAACAATGCTTTCTAATGATGTCGTTCTTCGGTATAAATCATTTGAACTATATTCAATCGGCATCATTTCTATTGGATCCTTTGACAATTGAGTATTTTCCGGTTGAAATTGATTTGTGTTCGTTGCATGAATGCTTAAATATGCTTGTCTTTTCTGCAACGAGGCTGAGTGATCATAGCCATTTATATTTTGTACAGTTGATAAAACAGTGCTAAATTCTCCCGGTCTACGTCCGGAAATATATAGAGTTACAACGCTTTGTTGGTCCTGCTGCTCCAACACTTCCAAATTATGACTCTGTTTATGACGTCTATTGTGCCCTCCTGACTTTCTTGACTTTTTCCGCGGACTTTTCGTTGGCTGCTCGTTTTCTGTCTTGATGGACAAATCACCAAAATCTTCATCATTACCTTTCAATATGGATCTAGTGGCATCATCCAAGTCTTGTAGGTTATCACTCAAGAATATCTGTGGTGTCAAAGTTTTAGATATGGATTGCGCTTCTTGCTGTTGTTGTAAAAGCAGTTGCTGTAATAATAAATTATTTACTTGCTGAACAGATTGTTGCATTTGACTCTGAACAATCGGAACGGTATTAACTATCGTATCAACACTGTATTCCGTAGCAGTTATTGTTTCCGCTGTTGTATCATAGACCGTAGTCAATATCTTTTTACCCTGAAATGTTACTGGAAGTATTGTGGATTTACCATCGAAAATAGTTGTGACATAAGTGGAGGTATGAGTCCGATATTCAGTTACGGGTTCCACTGCAGTCGGAACTATTGCCGATATAGCACTTGGTTGTTGTATTATTGGATGACCTGGGAGGTTTAGGTTACCCAAAAGTAATTGGGACAATAATATATTAGCCAGCGGAGCATTTGCCGAGATTTGGGGCTGTACAGTCGTTACCAAATACTCTACGGAATACGCAGTAGACGGTAGAATATGTGAAAATGACGTCTTTCTGCCACGAATCGTTGTAGGTGTAAATATGACCGTACTTGTTATAGATTCATGTAACAGATATTTTGTATGCTCTGTAACGCCAGCATTATTTAAATTCGTGTCTTCACGATTTAAATATAAAGAATTCAATCCATTCGGTCCCACAACTTGTGTTAATTGATTTTTTCCCACAATTTCGGTGCTGGTCTTGGCAGTAACTATATTTTTATACTCGGTGACATGTCCATTGATCACTGGTATCATTACTTCGGCAGGTATAAAATGAGTAACTGTAATGGGTTGAGTTTCCTGATCAATGGTTGGTAAGTCCGGAGAGTAATCATTACGATTACGTCCACGACTTCCTCCTCTGCCTCTATTCAATGCATTATTAGAGTTGGTATTACGGGATCGGGAAGTACTTATAGATGATCGTCCATTGTCTACGGCGTTTTTGGTATTTCCAAAGGTTCCGTAGCTTTTAAGTCTTCGATTATTAGGAGAAGTTCCTGAGTTTGTGCGCCTTAGAGATGTGTTTCCACTTGCAGGCTGACGTCGAAAGTTTGAACGCCCTGTTGTTGTCCCTTTGGAAGTAGGAGTATCCTTGTCTCTTAACGTAAACTGTGGTCGCTTTGAGGTGGGTCGAGTGGGACGTATGGACTTATGATTTATAATCGCTGTCGTTGTATCTAGCGTATGAAATCTTGATCCGAATCTGGAACTAGTTTTTCCCCTTGGACTGGGTGTGCTTTCATCAAGGGGTTCTTCCTCCTTTAAATTAGGATTTATCGCTGTGACGTTCTGGCGACGAAAACGAAAGCGACTTCTACTCAAGGGATCGGCTTGACGTCGAACTCTGAGTTTAGTTGATCTTTTCTGATTCTGAACCTTCTCCTGATTACCATCTTCATCATCTTCAGAAGAATCATCGTATTCTGAATCATTATCAGTTAAACCTTCATTTGTCTTAGGCTCCACAGGATCTTGATCCTTTTGTGATTGGAAAAGTCCTCTGGGTGGAAATAGGCTATTTTGGGGCCTTGATCTAACCTGAAGACCAGCGGGACGTTGAAAGTTACGAGGTTTCGGCTTTGGGGTTGTTGTTGTTGTCGTGCTGGTGGTAGGAGAAGTTTTAGATCGTGCTGATAATAATGGGCTCTTCCTTAACGAAACCCCTGGCGAAACGCCAGAACTTGGTCTTGATATTGGGGTAAACCCACTTGGCCTATTTATTGGCCGTCGAAACCTTAGTAATGGATTTTGATTGCGTCTGGTTTGATGTTCCTCTTCTTCGTCACCACTAACTTCATCTGTTATATTTCCTTCATCCTCGACACTAATCTGATCTGAACTCAAAACCACCTTAGATTGTGCCTGTATTGACGCCGTTGACACCAAGCTAGTTGCCTTTACTCGCAGCTTAGGGTTATTAATTATACTAGAAGCCCGAAAGCCAGGTGTTATCGATGGACGAAAAGATGTGTTTGAGCGACGCGAACTTGAAACTATAGGATTAGATCGTGAAGATGAAGCAAAACGGTTCCTAGATGGTAAAAAAGAAGACTGATTGCTGGATTGATCAATGAAATTACTCAAAGATTTCGATGGACGACCGAATAGGCGTCTTGAAGACTGAGATATGTTTGATTCGCTAGGATTTATCGGTGCGTTTGAAATTATACCACGTCGAGAAGAGCTATATCTACCGCCAGAGCTCGATTTTAAGGCAGGCGTAGCCGTAATTGTAGGTGTTATGTCCGATCTGGTAATTATGGTAGCACTACTTGGGCTAAGTGTTTTCTGTTTTGGTGCATAAGTTGGCCTATTTCGTGATGCAAATGGTCGAATCACCGGTGCGAATGGACGTTGCGGTAAATCTTCTCTGACCCGATCTTCTGTAATATCCTCTTCATTTTCAAGCAAAGATTGGGTTAGTTCAACCTTTTGCGTTTCCTTAATCGATTCTTGAACAATTGTGGGTACTACCAGCTCATCACTCTTAACCTTTTCATAGAGAAAACTGGATGTACTTTCAATGATCTGGGCATAACGATTATCTATGATAGTTCCAATAACTTTTGACTGATATAATGTCGTTGTGTTATTTTGAATACGTTTACCCTCGATAAGTCTAACCAATCCAGTTTTATAGATTTTGGAACCACTAGAACTAGATTGGCTATCGTCTGGCGTGTTTAAAGCTAACTTTTTAGTTTCATCGACGTGTAATCTGGATGTGCTACTTGTAACTTCAATATCAGAACCCTCGCTGTTCATTGATGAGACAACTTCAGTTGTAAAATACAAAGTGCTTACTTCATCAGCATCTATTATATGCTTATAATCATACAAAATAACATTGGGATTTTTAGTTGTAGGTATTATTTGATCTTCGCTTGGTGTCACGGAACTGTTGGCTCTAATTTCTGGAGTTAAAATTGAAGATTTTTTTGAATCTGTTACCACATTGGTAACAGTCTCTAAATTTGAAGCAATAATTGTAGAATTGACTTCATACGAAGTTGTATAATAGGTATATGTCGTATAATAAGTGGTGATGTCAGATTGTAATTTTAATTCGGTAGCGTAACTGGGTTTGGGAATTATGTTACTGTCTGCTTCGGTTTTTTCGATCGTAGTCTCATCGGGCGATAATATTTCAGTGCTATTATTGGTAGGTTGTATAACATTAAATAATGTCTCTTCTCTACTTAAGGTTGTAATTTCACCATCTTTTGCCAATTTTGTCCAATAAGTATATGTTGTAAAATAGGTAATAGGAAAGGAAGCATCTTCAACACTTAAAAGTTTCGTAGGTTGGAAAGTTTCGGTGGCTACATTGGTCACAGTCTCTAAGCGACTAATAATATTTGTATCATCGCCCACATACATAGTGGTATAAAAGGTAAACGTGGTAAAGCTAGTTTGTAGAAGTAACGTTGCCGATGGCATTATCTCATCATGATCATTACTCTCAGAGCTAACTTGATCATCAAGGGGTGTTTTTTTAACCAAACTACTTGACATTATATGATCATCCTCTATAATTTGATGATATATATGATCTTTGGAAAATTCTACAAAATCTGAAGTGTTCTGATAAATACTTTTTGGTTCGATTGTACTCAAAGTAGTAGTATTGTTTTCGTCAGTTAAAATATTTGTTATCACTTCCGTTCTAGACATTATTTCAGTATCATTATTGGTAAATAATGATGTATAATAGGTATAGGTTGTAAGCAGAGTTTTGGTATATTTAATATCATCAGCATTAGTTAGTGACTTGGCAGTGTTATCAGTTTCAGAAGTTAAAAGACTTACAATTTCCAAGGGTATTGTATACTTTGTAGCCATAGATGAACCTTTAATATCTTCCTGCTCAAGAGTATTTTCGTGCGCTTCTAATAATTTCGACTTTGGCTTACCTTTCTCTTCTTTGACTGTTGAAGAAACGATATTTGTTAAAATCTCTGTATGGCTAGATATGGTAGACTGTGAGCCTTCAAAGAAAGTGGTAAGATATGTGTAGGTTGTGTAAAGAGTTTTATAAATCAAATCAATCTCATCAGAATTGTTATCGTAATCATCATCATCATCTTCCATCTCGGTCGTAACATCATAATCTTCAAAATTTCTAACTGTGGTCTCCTCCACCTCATCAATTAATTCCGTGGACATTAATTCTAAATGTGATTCTGTAAAAGTATCTAAGGAAGCAATAACAGTATCGGTATTTTCTTTATTCACTACTTTATCTGTCTTCGCAGCTTGGACACAATAGTATTTTGTGGTTTCTATAATATTAAAGGCCAAGAGTGGATTAGTTTCATCGCCAACTTGTATTGATGACTTTGGCATTTGAGTAAGAAATACTTGGGATGTTAAATGATTATGATTACATGATGTTTCATTGATATCATCTTGGCTATTTTCGTTATTACTTGATTTAATAATTGATGAATTAATTATACTGTCGTTATTTACAATTGTAGTAGTAATAGTTTCGGAAGACAAACTATAATCCTTCGATATTCCAACACTGGAATTTGAGATTTGGTCACTCTTGAGTTCTACGAAATTCGTGAAGGGATCATCATCAAGAAAAACAGTGGTAGCTCCTCCATTTATCTTACTAATAATCCTTTCTGGACTTTTATCGCTGAGTATCAATTTTGTTTCGGAATGTGTGCTTAATATTTCAGTTGGCATCACGGCAACTATATCGTGGGATGATAGCGTACTAAGACTTTCTTCTGAAGAAAATGTATCAGCTACAGCGTCTTCCAAAAGAAACATACTGGCTGCACTTTTTTCTAAAGAAAAGGTGCTAGCTATACTTTTTTCTTCTTCCAAAGATACATTATGGTCGACACTAGTTGCAGTCGAAATTGTTAGTTTTTGGGTTGAAGTCACCCTGGGTTTCTTATCTAAATCCACGCTGGCATTTAAAATAGAGTCTGTGTCAGGTTTTAAAGTAGGCTTGCCTTTAATTGACGTTACGTGTCCAAAATTTAAACTGCTCTGCATTGTACTCGGTGAAAAAACAATGACACTATCTCCCACAATTGTTGTAAAATCGGCGAAACCGTAGTAGGTTACACTAGCCAACACACGTTTTAAACCATTTATACCTTGAGGAGGAGTTTCAACATTTTTTCCAATGCGTGGTTGATTCATTGTTGAAACATTATCTTGTATTAATGTGGTTTTCTGGAAATGCTTCATATTATTATTAACTGTAAATGTTTCCAAATGATCAGTTAATTTAGTTATTCCATCTCTAATTTTTGGCTCCGCAAATGTCATTTGTATATTGGTGTTTTCTCCCGAATTTGCATTTGGTTTGTCAACTTGAATAAACGAAATAATTGACTCTGCAGCTGGCGGTAAATCAACTGTGCTTTGTATTCCAACGAAATCCGTATTACCCACAAATTCGCCACGATGCACACCGAGATTATCGTCTATATCCTGCCAATCGACGTCGTCAGAGTTAAATAATTCGTTGTGATTTTGCAGAGATAGTGTGCGGTGAGATTCATTCTCGCCGCTTTCGCCAACCCAACTAGTGACCACAGACGGTGCCAACAGATGTTCATTTTCATAGAAAACTCGAGAACTCTTTTTCAGATACTGGGCATAAAGTCGGCCATTATTCAATTTGGTACCAACAACTTTAGTGGCAAATTCCGTGGTTATTCCATCCTGAATAAAGGTTCGTACTGTTGATGTTAAAAGTCCAATTTCTGGGCGTACCGTCAAAAATCGTCCATGATGAGCAGAATTATTTACCAAAAGTACAGTAGTTACATCTAATATGGTATTATTTTTAAGATAGAAATTATTGTGAAATAAAGGAATACAAAGTAAACACATAGATATAGCGGGAAGACCAAAACATTTACATAATTTAAACACAATGTACAAAAGTTAAGAATTGAGAAAAGTTAAGAAATTAGTTTTAAATAAAATTCCAGAATGTACATCCCCAAAAAGATGGTGAAATCATAGAAAGAAAATAGAGAAAATGTGAAAAAGATAAAAGTAGATATTATTATTTTATTGTCTATAAAAATTTTTATAAACATTTTTGTTTGTGTTGCCGGATTTAGTTAAAAACATTTGTGACTTAATATAACTAACTCAATTCATTAATTAAAATATATTTACAGTAATTCTTAGAATTCTTACCATCAGCGCCAAGCGCTGGCAATGTTGGTGTGGGGCTCACTAAATACGATTGATCTGAAAAAATATAAACAAATATAAACAAATAATGCAAAAAATTCGAAAGCAGACTAACGCTTATGTAAGCTTGTTATGTATAATATTTAAATAATTCTTTAAATTAAAACTCAAAACAAAAATGTCACAGTCCCAAGCTACCTAAAAAGTACTGGACATGCTAATCTTCGGCTTGTATTAATCTAGAACAAATTAATATGAAAGCATTGATGAAAATAAGCAGACAAACTGAACATTCTTTTTTTAAAGCGCATTGACACTTCGTCATTTACAAAGTTGTTTGCCCATCTCTTTTAACATATTAAAGATTCCCACAAGTATTTACCAAATTTAGGTGCAACACCACCGGTTCAAAACCGGTTTTGCTAGTGTATATGCATGTATACAGCAGGTCTTTCTCCATAGCGCAAAAATTCCGACACAATGATCACACAATATCTTTAAACCAAATACTATGAAAAGCTTATAAATGTTACAACAAACAATATTAAACAAAGTGGTTTATTGGATGATTCTTGCTTTAATATGATTAAAGCACTTTTCTGCAAATTATTTTATTTGATCTTAGTATACAATTACATATACTCACCACTTATTAGGGAAGCTTTACTGTGATGTCCCATTATTAACATTAATGCCGTTAACAGAATTAATTTTACATTATTACACTCGCTTTTAAATAGTTGTTTCATTGTGCTGCTGATGCTGTTGTAAACTGGTGGGCGATGATACGTTGTCCCTTTTATTTCACGTGGTTCCAGCATTTTGTATAGATCCTTTTGAAATAAATTAAGCAATTGCTTCTTTCAGTCGAGACTATAGTATTTATACTTTCTCTTAAGTCAGATAAAAGAATAACAAAGTGATTATATCCAATCTTACATCAGAAAACTTTGATAAATCGAAAACGGCATTTGACAGATACTAAATGCGTGATGTATTTTCTGTTTATTATTCACTTTAAAATACAATTTTTTTAACTTGTACCATATTCTTAGTACTTAATATATAAAAATATAAATATATATGTATATATACATATATAAATATACACATATATAAATCCGTGTTATAATAAGCCTCTCTTACAATTTTTGAGGGGGAACCACGCAACGACCATCCGCAGAAACGAAAGCCAGAGAACTGATTTCCCTGACGACAATACAAAAAAAACTCATCCGGTTTGCTGGCTGCCTTATAGCTTAAAAACACAAAGGTGGTTTGTCTGGTTTTGGCCAACAGCTTTATATTCCCATTTCGACTCGAACAATTGATTACACTAACATTTTAAAGTTGCATAGTCTGTAAATATATTCACAATCCTTAAAGTTTTATAAACATTAGTAGACGATCCTGAAAAGTTACTTCACAAACGTTGCGTCAAAACTTACGGTTTATAGCTTAAGGAAATATGTAAAATATATTTATATATTTTGTATACTCGGCACCCATAGGTTACAATGTTAAGTTTAGTGCCAATCCATAATATATGTAACAGCAGAAGGAGAAATCTCCAACCTCATAAAGTATTTGTGTTCTAGATCAGCATCACCGGCCGAGTTGATTTAGCCATGCCCGTGTGTCACGCAGATCGACTTTGTTTTAACATTTTTCCACTAACACTACAGCTTTCTTTAGTTATTAACTGATAAAGTATTGAATTTCGGTTAAGAAAAATCATGGAAGTTATTAGCAATCAACATTTGTGACGAAAAATGAAAACACACATGATAAAATACACTTTCGAAAATGTACTTTTTCGGCACGCTGCAATATAAAATGCCTATGAAGGGAAAAGGCTGGACTAGCTTTTAAGATTTTATCCACACGTACATTTTCCATTGTTGCGTGCCGAAAAAGTACATTTTCGAATTGTATTTTATCATGTGTGTTTTCATTTTTCGTCTCAAATGTTGATATCAGAACTTTTGTATGTTAAAGGTGCGATCGTCACTAGTTTTTTACCTCGTTAAGAGG
>JAEIIU010050646.1:0-59369 GCA_018874675.1 Drosophila baimaii
GTATATGCATCCCTCTCGCACTCATGGAGTTGCTAAATTTTATCTCTGCTGCGTACCTAGCTTAAACATATAAGAGCCCAATTAAGTTGGTTATGAAAATTGTCCCATATGTAGTATAGCGACTATTTGATTTTTATTATACAAGCAATTGGGAAATGATTTTTATTCATTTCTAATATTAATAACTCACTTTTAGGTAAGTGCAAAGCTATCAATGGAAAATATATATTTTGTTTTATTTCATTTGTTTTGAAAAATATTTATATTTATATTCAACATTCCGATAACAAGACTATCGGGAACGAAACATTACGTACCGTCGTGTGTAACAGCCCCTAAAATTTTTGTTCTAAAACCATTATTTCATTTCCTCTACACATATGCATCGTTCCATTTTCCATAAGTGTCAGTGTCATCATTTATCAATTATCATTTGATTATTATATTTTACAATATAATATGTGTTTAAGAAAAATCAAATACAGCTCCGCAGCATAATGCGACAGTAGTAGACGTAGACCGCAGTTTGTCAACGAACTTGTGCATTACATGCATTGAAACGCAATGTCAATCCACACATAATATTTGCTTTGTAAACTGTTTTTAAGTTGAAATACATATACACAAATAGTGTTAAATATAAACACGTACAGAATATACATCTGCACACACATATATTAAACGCATCGAATAACACAAAAAGCTGATTTAACAATGCGCGAATTCAAAGTTGTTGTGCTTGGGTCTGGGGGAGTTGGTAAATCGGCTCTCACGGTGCAATTCGTTTCGGGATGCTTTATTGAAAAGTATGATCCCACAATCGAGGACTTCTACCGCAAGGAAATAGAGGTACGTAAACGTTCGCATGGATATCGGGGGGCAGACATAATCAATTTACAAACGGAACGCAGACACACGCACATACTTATGTATATACTGAGCGTAATCACGCACATACATACGAACGTCTGTGCTTACAGGCATATACAGACATATGTATGTACATATGTACGTAGATACATATAATGGGCGATTAATTGTATATGCACATACATTTAGTATGTTCTTGTAGGTGCGAAATGTGCCCAAGTATTTGTATTTATGTATGGGCACATACATGCATACATACATAGGACGTTGTAAGCCCACACAGAGTATGTAATTCATAAATAATCTCTCATACGAACATATTAACATGCGTCTGTGCAACCAAATGTGCACAGTTGTGCATGGGCGTGTGGGTGTTGGTGTAAGGATTAATGGCCAAGCCAGTTTTAGGATGATTCATTAGTGTCAACTGGCCATGCTAAGTTAATTGGAAACTATAATATTACATTTCCCCTCGTAACTGGCCGAGCCAGCTTCATTTCTACCCTATTTATTCGCGCAACCCACGAATGCAAGCGCCTAAACTCGTTCCAAAGATATGAATGACACATGCATGTACACATTTACATGCATACAGTTCATCGGACATCAGTCTCTCTGAGACGGAGTTGTCGTTCTATGTACATACATATGTGCATATGTGTGTATGTCTGTAGATGCAGAACGCATTTAATGTTCATCAAGAGCGGGCTATAACATCTAATGATGTTAAAGACAAAGGAAGAGCGTTTCTTCCGCATACGCACATACCCACAATGGTAAATACTACCCCATATTACGGAAAGCACTTGTGCAACCCCTAAGATTGCAGCTTTAGTTTACCGAAAAGTACAACTATTGGCAGGCATATACCACCCACCCTTGGGCGGCGAATAATTGATTGATTGCTACTGTTCATTGCCCCTTGACGTATTAACTTTTATTACACTATTAACTTGAAGAGATTTTTCTTTTCTCTCACAGGTGGACAGCTCGCCATGCGTTTTGGAAATTTTGGATACAGCGGGCACAGAGCAATTCGCATCCATGAGAGATCTCTATATCAAAAATGGGCATGGTTTTATTGTAATGTATTCACTTACCAACCATCAAACATTTCAGGTATGAAAGCTCCTAGCTACACCGGCAGTTGCATTCGGAATAAAACCCCTTCTGCACTTGGTAATATTTATAATTTTCATTCGTTTCGCAGGATATTTCTAGTATGAAAAATGTGATCACTCGTGTAAAAGGAAGTCAGCCGGCACCCATCCTACTAGTCGCGAACAAATTCGATTTAGATTGCCAAAGAGAGGTATCCACCGCAGAAGGTAAGCATATTCAGCAATTTGTTGAGAGAGTGTAAGAGCATAACGTTTTAACTTTTTCGCACTAAAGGAAATGCCTTGGCACAACTGTGGGACTGTCCATTTATCGAAGCATCAGCTAAGGATCGGATAAACGTTAACGAAGTATTCGCCACCATCGTTCGAGAGATGAATTTGACGCAAGAGAATCGGCAAAAAAAAAATTACTGTTGTTGTACGCTTTTATAGAAATTTTGTAAAATTGTAAGATTATTATAGTTAAAAAATAAAATTACTAATATTTAATAGATAACGAACAAAGTGCGGAGGTGTTATGTCTTTCTTTAAACCATTTTGAAGCGAAATTATTGAGTCATTGGGTATTAGTTTGGAACGATTTGGCAACGTGATTCATAATGAGAACTGAGTGGATAGAGATCTCTCTCTCAGCTTTGCGAAGACCTTTGACTTTTATTTTAATATCTTCAAGCCAGAAGAAGTATGCTGAAAAGCTTCATAGAAAATACGAAAATGGATCATGGATGTGGACTTAATAAACTCAATAAAAAACCCGATGCGTGCTTGATAATAAAGCAAGTCGAAGCCTGGACCGTTTCCCAATCACAACTTGGAATCTACAGAATATAAAACCCAAAGGAATTCATTCAATCTGAAGCTCATTTTGAACGGTCATCATTAATTAAATTTTCCATAATAATGAGCGTATCGTTATTTATCTTCTTTGAGCATGAACACCACAAAAGTACTACAAAAATAGTACAATGCTGTTCATTGTTAAGTCAGCGCTGTTGCTGATTGTCGATTAGTTTGTTGTTTTTTAAGCGGATTTAACGGAATAGGTCTGCTTTTCTTTTAATCGCAACTTACAAAAGTCACGAGATGCGGTATGAGTCATCGCTGGTGGTGACCACACCTTTAGTCCACCTTAACTCTCTCCACGAGCGTCAGCCTCTAAATTAATTAGTAATTGGTTCCTATCGCTTCTTGGCTCCCTAAAACGCAGAGGTGATGAAGCTTAACCCACAATCACATTTAATAATACAAAACGCAATAAGATGTTATATAAAGAAGTACTATAAAATTTGAAAAATATTTAATTTAGAATAATACAAAATATAAAACTTTTAGGTCTAATACAGATTGTATACATTTCAATTAATTAATTTTATACCATTCCAAATCGTCAGGTTTATGGGAAGACGGCGGATTCACAATGGTCTGTGCGTCATTGAACAAATTACTGCAAATATTATCCTCAATCTGCAAGATGGTGAAAGGAATTACACATTAGCTTGTCAATGTCCAGTGGTCGCAAGCAAAGGCTCGAGATTCTTACCTGAAGGGAAGACACTAAGTTATCTGGGCAGTCGAGCACGCTAAGCCCAGATTCTGCAAAGATAGAGGGAAGCGAGAGATATGTGTTAACAAGTGTTGAGGATTCTGTGCAGCCTCTATTGTCTTAAGATCAGTACTGGAGAATAGTGAAAGCAGAGAGATGCCATGGGAATTACGTGATCTGATCCGCCGCCCCCCGCCCGCTGTGTGTGCTTGTTCAAGTGTTATCTAGGCGATATCTCTCTCTCTATAGATAAACAGAGGTCTCGGTATCTGGCTTGTCTCGCGCCGCTTACGCTAGTTTTCGGGTGTTTGTGTGTTGGAACGAGGAGACTTACGCATTCTGGGATCATTCCATGAAGTCGTTCGATCAATGTGATTTATAAAGTAAATATCTCCGGACTCGGTAACTGCCTGCTCCCAACCATCCGGCAGTGGACCTGGACCCATATTGTTAGCAATGGTCGATGTGGTAGTTTGTTTTGTTGTTTGCAAAACATCTATCGAACAAAAATAATCATAATTACAAAACCAAAGTAAATAAAAACAGAATTAAAAAATAGGTCTTTAAAACGAGAGATGCTGGCAGTGTAAAAGCGGATTGTAACGGAAGGGGGAACAGCATGCAGCACACTTAAACTTCAATTTCAGCATGAAACCTTCAGTTCCCCAAATGCCAAAATGAGATATGCTTTCACGAGACTCTGAATACCTGAGATCTCCATCCCCAGAAATGGTATATAAGTCCACAGAGCTTCTTGACAATGGATACCCCTTGATCTTGTACATGCTTTAAGTTATTAATTGTGTTAAACCCCTTGCAACCTCTTGTTTGGTAACCCTACCTACAGCCCAGAGCACAGGATTAGTTCAAGACGGGTGATTCGAATGGGTTAAGAGTTTAGGGAAGCGCCGCAGGAACTTGTATATGTATATTTATGGGAAAAATGCCTACCATTTTGCTTTATTCGCTCGGCCATTAAGCTCTGCTGCTGTTGGCGAAATTGAATTCTGGGATCCTCCCACTGCGTTGATTTTGTAGTATGGCTGAAAGTAAAATATATCGATACATCGTTGATTAGAATGATAGAAAAACGATATCTTCCAATGTTATCTAATTAATCGACTTTAACCCTGTATCTAAAATTGCATTTCTTCATTGACATTGACAAAGACACATATTAATAAAATGATTTAAAATGTATCTGAATAGAGTAAGAAATCATTAAGCTTCCTTTGTCCTAGAATTCTCAACTTGATCTAGTTGTTAACCACAAACTGATACTGATGACAGACATTGACTATGCCTAGAAGCTGTTGTGTTTCCTAGATTTTTGCGTGTCTTTGGCAAGATCTTTGTGTGCTTTTGTCATAGTCAAGGTTTAAAATATTGTTTTTACCATCTGTAAGCAAGAATTAGTATCTAGATGCATTTGCTTAAATTTTAAAATATATAAAAATTATAAAAATACCTCAAAAATTACAATTTACATAGGAAAAAAAGATCTTCAAAGGATGCTATGATAAATACTGGTTTAAGAGATCGAATAATACTCACTTCAAGTAGTAGATCTGGCCATCGTTGGTCTTGGCCTGCTCCCAGCCTGGTGGCAAGGCGCCCAGTTGCCGCTGCAACTGAATAGGGCTTACCACGTCGTAGGAGCGCTGCTTCTTGTGCACTGTCTGCGTGGACATGGGCATGTCCTGCGACATGCATGAGTTCATGGCATCTAGCTCAATGGAGCTGGGAGCCGTGGCGCCAGTGCTGGGGAACTCGGCGGCACTATTCTCGGGGAAAGTGGGCCCAGCTGGCTGCTGGCTAGCTCCTGGATTGGCCTCGCTCCTGGCGCGCACATTGTAGTTCTGCTGCAGCGAGGCGGGGCTGCTGCGGGCGCGGAAGTGATGTATCGCCAGGCGGCTCTGTTGTGGGGATGGCTGCTGGATCTGTGAGATGGCGGATATGGGCGGCTGCCCGTCCACGGGCTGTGCCGCCTTGATGCTGCTAATATTGCTGATGTTCGACTGCGAGCCAGCATCGTAGGTGGAGTCGGCGCTGTTGGCGCGCGAGTGCGAGGGGGCCGGGGGCGTGAAAAAGGAGTTGGGCAGCTTCCGCATGCGGAAGGGGAGCTGGAGGGGGCGCTTGGCATCTCCGGGGTTCAGCACACTGTCGAACAGCGCCTGCAGATTATCGTCCGTGTCCTGGTTGACGCGCACCACCAGATTGTTGGGCTTGATCGGCGACAGCATGTCCTCGTCATCGATCTCCTTCTCGATCAGGTTGTTTGTATTGCTTGTCGACATCGTCGCTTCGTTAACATAAAAGAAGGCACTTAGTGTATACAAATGTTACTACATAGAATTATCTTATCGGGCACGTAGGCGTATATATATGTTCGGCCATATACATATCACTCCATCTTGCGGGGGCGAAACTATTACATTAAGGTGTTAAAATTAAACTTCGTTGCAATAAATAATAGTAATAATAATAATTCAACGGAACTGCCAACATAAAACAAACACTCGCGAGGAACACCATCCAGCACGCTTTGTCAACACTTGTCCATTCGATAAGTCTCTCAGCGTTCCCCCGTTATCGATTTCGTGGCTACTGCTGCAAAATGTGGTATCCAGCAAAGCGAATGTCTTTTCTTTTTACTAAAAATTAAGTAATAATAAATGGGATCTCTATCTACAAATTGGGTACGGTAATAAAGTTGGGATTATAGATTGGGACTTGGACACTGGCTGTTTATATTAATTAAATTACTGTAGTAAGAAAAACTCATATTAACATTTTAAAAAGCAAGAAAAACTAAATGTTTATTAAAAAGGTTACATTTTATTAAAATGGGGTTTTATTAAAAATAGGTTAATTTTTATTAAAACTAGTTTGTTTTATTAAAAATATGTTAATTTTTATGTACTATCATTGGATCATTTTTGGGAAACTAAAAATTATAATATTGAAAAGTTAAAATGTAATGTTTCACGTAAAGTATTTAAAAATAATTTAATAATGTATATGAATATGTATTTATATATTCGTAAAATTATTTAACCCATTTTAGAGACATATTTAAAAGGTTGCTACGGTCACACTGAGTAGAACAGGAACAGGAAATTAATCGATATATCACAATACAACTAATCGATTAAAGTACAATTTTATTGAAAGTATTTGAAATTAAATTAAATTAAAAAAATACAAATTGGTTTATTTCGTATTTGTGAAAACAACAAATAACAAGTGATGCATAAGCAAGCCTGAAATATTTAATTTCTTTCTACCCAATATAACAGTATAAATAACTAGGCTAGTTGGATCCTAAGGATCTACCAACCTGAGGATTTCTTTCCTACCTAGTTTTGTAGTCCACGTCGCATTACAAAAATAGAGTTGCATCGATATTTATTCCAACAGGAAAACATCGATGTTCCTGGACACGAAAATTCTGTTAAATACCGAAATTAGCGCCCCTACAGTGTAAAAAGAAAGATTTTCCTTGCTGATTGGTTCTGTAAAAGGAAAAAGCTGAATGGTTGTTGCTACACGCGCAGAGTTGCTTGTGAAAACATTCGATGGTGGTCACGAACCATCGATGGTTCCGATGTTTTTAAAACATCGATGCTATCGATGGGCCACTCGATGTTTCTGCACCTCTAATTCAGACGCATTTCGCAAATAATTAAAGTCCAAATGAATCAAATGTAAAATGATCAGCGCGATATTAAACATATTCTGGATTCCCATTGGGGGATTCCTCTCATTTCTGATATTTATTTCCGCCATCAACAAATCCATCGGCGTCCGCAAGGCGTATGTGAACCTGCTCCTAAGGATATTTGAGGTAAATAATGTTTTCTTGTTGTCAATGACCAAATCCAGTGGCATTCGCTGTGTTTCTTAAGTCTAGCTTCACTTCACAAGTTGCAGAGTGGCTAGTACTGAAGTATTCCAAAGTCCATAAATATAGTCAGCTTTGGAATAGACAAGCACACGGCGTGTCGTACGCATGTACGAACACACAAACATATGAGCGAAAGTGTTGTTTTAAAGAGCCTTCAAAGTATGTTAACTGTTTTTAAATAATCGCCGAAATTGGAATTTGGGTCCAAGTGGACCGACATGTACCTACATATAACACTTTACACGCCAGTCATTACCTCGCCTGATTATGGTTATGATACCTCTTATCTGTAGATAATCCCGCCAACAACAAGCTACACTATAACTAATCAACAACTATGTTTCCATTTGCAGTACGGTCGAGTTAGTATAGAGACAGCATCCAAAGAAAATCAACAATATTCCGTAAACAATTGCAAGACTGACGACAAACAGGGAGTGCAACTGGTGGACGACGCCGATTCCAAGGAAGTTACCACAAACGGAGCTACCTTAATAACGAGAGATGCAGTGTTGCTGCCACAACCTCAGGAACCTGGCCCAGAGAAGCCAGTCTCAACCAAGAAGGTAAGCGGAGGGTTCGTGCATTAAGGACAATTCAATCACTGAGTTCGTGTACCTTCCAGGATGAAATCAACTTTGATTTCGAGAAATGTCTGGACTATGTCAAGTCGGGCGTAGAGGCCATTATCGAGGACGATGTAACGTCCCGCTTCGAGGCGGAGGAGCTGAAGAGCTGGAACATGCTCACGCGCACCAACAGACACCACGAGTTCATTTCCTGGAAAATAACGCTCATTTGGATGGTCGGCTTCTTCATCCGATACGTATTCCTGATGCCGCTGCGAGTATTAGTTTGCTTCGTTGGTGTAAGTATAATCGTTTTGACTCAAGGGGGCTTTCCGACCACCACACTTGACTTTTCCCGCGATTTCCCTTGCATGCGAATAATTGGCCCCCCAAGGAATATTCTTATCAATATTTTATTCGCCTTCGAAAATGGATAATTATCGCCATGCAAGGGAATTAGGGATGCTAGACTTCTTCCAACGAAAAGAAAGTGACCAAACGGACAAGAACTGATCGGAAATGGAGAATGTTTCCGAAATCGAATTAAGTCTCAGCTGAGAGCTACAGGAATTTTCTTAGGCTTATCAGGGTTAAACTATAGAAGAGTCAGGAATCAGGCGCGTTTTATTTCGTGTGTTTGCTTGTACTAATTGTTACTCTGAGTAAAGACAACACCTTCCAACGAAAAGAAAGTGACCAAACGGACAAGAACTGATCGGGAATGGAGAATGTTTCCGAAATCGAATTAAGTATCAGCTGCGAGCTACAGGAATTTTCTTAGGTTTATCAGGGTTAGACTATAGACTATAGTCAGGAATCAGGCGCGTTTTATTTCGTGTGTTTGCTTGTACTAATTGTTACTCTGAGTAAAGACAACACCACTTCTCAGTATTTCAGCGTGTCGGCCTTGTAGATAAAATTGTTTAACCATTCTGTTGATTAGTTATTTATTATCTTTATTAACAAACGTTGAAAGCATTAACTTGTTTTTTGTTTCCTTGTGTTGAACGAACTTTAGCATAGTCATTTATATTTTTTAAAGTATTTCAGGGGTGCTGCATAAATATGTAGTGGTTTTTAGATCCCTTAGAAAGGCGTCCAAAGGTATGCAACAAAATGTTACCTGAAATATTTTATGGCATACTTTTAGACACCTTTTTTTAATGGATTTCAAATTCTTCGCAATTCCTGTATTATTCCCCGATAATCTGATTTTACTGAGAGATTTATAAGTAATAATTTCATACTATACAGGACTTTCAGCTTTTGAATGTTTTAGTTTAATGAATAAATTAATATTATGTTGTGCTGTCCGTCCTAAACGAATATATTTTTTCGCTAATAAATATTATTTAATTCCTAGGTTTTATTTGCAGTTTTTTCAAACTCCATTGTGGCTTTGTTACCTTTTCGATTTGTACGGCTTTCTTTAGCGAGCTTATCGTTCAAAATCACGTTCCGCCTTATTTCAAGTTCTCTGTCATCCCTTATAAAGTTCCACAATAAGCAATATAAGCCCACAATTTCTGGGTTCTGTGTAGCGAACCATACCTCTCCCTTGGACGTGGCGATATTATCGACCGATTGTACCTATTCTTTGGTGAGAAAGAAATTTTACCTTCAATTCGTCATTAAAAAATTGGTTTCATTTGAAAATTAAAAAGTTCATGCATGTATCATTTCGAAATCGCATATCTTTGTGTGTTGTACTTATATAACTAAAAGTATTTAATCCTCGCGCCCTAACATAAACCCCCTAGGCAGATTTTCCGTCATATTTTTCCTGTAACAAGCATTATAACTCGACCAAAGTCCGGCCTGGTAACTGCAGAAATATATGTATTATTCAACGTATTTTATTAGTTCTCCATCGGCGGACCGTTCGATGTTATCAAAAGGTTTCCAATGCATATGCCATAGCCGATAGCCATTATCTTGTATACATGGAGTTTAGACCCGACGTATATTAACATACCTATAACATGGCTCCGATAACTTTCGGTCAACCTTGTTGACATCAAACATTCTTTTATAACAACCTGATAAGTCTTCTCACTGTTCGGAGTTCGAGGAAAACGATCGATTCGAGTTAGAATGCATGCGTGAATTTGGTCACATTGGTATTATCACTCTATGTTGCAACATTATTGGCTTTTGTCATTGTCCCCCTCGCCGAAAATGTGTGTGTCTGTCTGTAATGTCAGTCTTGGGCCGATTTGTTAAGTTCTTCGCTTGCGGTGTACAAGTCTCCAAGAAAACCCTCGGAATCAGGTAAGATAAGCCATGTGAATGAAATTAATTTATTAGTTTATTTGCCTTCCTTATGACGCCCGCCCCTCGGGCTATTTCAGCAATTCGTCTGTCGATTAGTTTCAGCTGTTTCGTGTGGTTTCTGGTGGGTTCTCGGTGGGTGGGCTCGTCAAAATTGCCATCATTCGATTGAAATGCTGACCTCTAGACCCACACGAACGATTACCAATACACGACGATAAACCACTATTTTGAAGTTGATTCGATGTTGGGCTCGAGATATTAGCAATTTTACGTCACTCTATTTGCAGAATATTCAATGATTGCACATGCATAGGTCGGGGCAATAGGTGACTGACTTGGCGCACGTACATTTCAAATGAGTCGAAAATGTGAGTGTGAACGAGTCAAAAGTGACAATAATATGTACCTGTACCTGTAACTGCAATGAGGATTCGATCCCTTCCTCGGACCAGCCGCGTTCTATGCCCCCTCTATATAAACTGAACTGAAGAATACCCTCAATATGTTCCCATTCTCGTTTCTTGTGCGATCTTAGGTAGTGTGGTTAACTATTTGCACGGCGGCTGTGGGCTATCTGAAGGACGGGCCCTGCAAGCGCACACTTGTCAATCAGGTACTCGGCCTTTGCTTCGGCGTCTTGTCCAGTGCAATATCGGCGGTTATAACTTACCACAATGAGGAAAATCGCCCGTCGTCTGGTATTTGTGTCGCGAATCATACCAGCCCAATAGATGTGCTGGTCTTGATGTGCGATTCTACTTATTCGCTGGTAAGGCAATGTTTGAACCTAAACACAACACTAAACACCACTTGTATGGAAATACTTACTCACTCTTTGTTTTTAATATCCAATTTAATTTCGTAGTCCCACGTAGTATAAATAGAAACACAAAAAAAATTGCAGGGGTGCCACGGAAATTGCCGTGGCGTTAAGATCTATTGAAAATGTGTCTAGAAGTATGCAACGAAATATTTACGAATCCAAATTGAAAGTGTCGCCTTTTGTAGCATACTTCTAGACACCATCGCAAAGGGATATAAAATCCACAGCGATTTCTGTGGCACCTCTGTACATGTAGCTTGACAAAAAGTGGATTAAGGTTACCTTTCCTAGTTGTAGCTTTGGAGTATCCTTATTGTAGATCTTAATTAGGATGTGTACAGTTCATAGAGCCCACGAAAATATGTTTTAACTTTACCACCAAGTTTACTTCCAGCCTTCAATAAATGCTAGATTCAAGAGAACACTTTTGGGAATGTTAAAATAATGAAAGGGCTTGGATATAATTGGTTAGGCTCTGCAGAAACTAAAAAACACTCTTGAGAAGCCCCAAAACATCCACTCGAATCGAAAATTGGCTTTTCCCCCTAAGTGCACGTGTATGTAGGTACTAACCCGAATTTATGCTTGCCTTTTGGTGATGGTTCTATGTTGTTTGCGTTTAATTTGTAGCTTTTCGTGTTATGTGCGTGTGCGGTTGTTGTTTGAGCAGTTAAAGAGCTTGCCTCGATTTTATAGATTGGCCAACGCCATGGCGGCTTCCTGGGCGTCCTGCAAAGAGCCCTGGCCCGAGCATCGCCCCACATCTGGTTTGAGCGCGGCGAGGCCAAGGATCGCCACTTGGTGGCCGAGCGGCTCAAGCAGCACGTTTCGGATCCAAACAATCCACCGATCCTCATCTTCCCGGAGGGAACCTGCATCAACAACACCTCGGTGATGCAGTTCAAGAAGGGCAGCTTCGAAGTTGGCGGCGTCATCTATCCGGTGGCCATAAAGTGGGTACTCCAAATGTGTAATAAAATGGCGGAAAAATTAACGCTATGATTGAATTCCTTGCAGATATGATCCTAGATTCGGCGACGCCTTCTGGAACAGTGCCAAGTACTCGATGATGCAGTACCTGTACATGATGATGACCTCGTGGGCCATCGTGTGCGATGTGTGGTACTTGCCGCCGATGTACCGGCAGGACGGGGAGTCGGCCATCGACTTTGCGAACCGCGTTAAGAGCGTCATCGCCAAGCAGGGCGGCCTGATTGATCTGGTCTGGGACGGACAGTTGAAGCGAATGAAACCAAAGAAGGAGTGGAAGGAGATCCAGCAGGTCGAGTTTGCCAATCGGTTAAAGTCCGACTCGACCTAGGCGAGCTGCCACAGTGCGGACTGTGGGCGTGTACATTATTTTGATAATTTGTATTGCAGCGACTGTAAGTTGTATAAATTACGATTAACTATTGGATGGTTTAATAAAAGATGAAGTCAAATGTACAATTTTAATATTATTTGTATCTTAATTAACTTATCTACCAACTATTTTGTACAAAATAAACGATATCTGATAAACGCCACGTGATGTTATCGCCGCCGCACCATCACCCGACTTGATGAGTTGCAAATTAATTTCTTTGTTATGCTAAAACGTTAAAAATGGGCCATCGAGGTGGCTTTCGAAGGTGAAACGGCGAGAGAGATCGGGTCAGTGACCTTATGAAGTTGCATTATGATTAAGTATCGAGATATAAGCCCAAGGAAAAGTATCTCTAGGCAGCAATTTTAGCGCTGCTCATAATTATCCGTTCTGCAGTTATTTTTATAAATGACTCACTGTGTGAGTGTGTGTGTCTGCGCCGCTTTCAAGTCGCGCAGCATTTCTATTTTATAATAATTGCCGAATCTCGAATGGTAATTAAAATATACTTCCGCGTATTCTGTATTGTAAATCCCCATATTTGCTCTTAACTAACCCTGAACTGTCGCCAAACTAAATACAATGTACACATTCATACATTCCTACATCCATAATGGTATCGGAATCGACGAACTCTTTCGGACCAAAAAACATTCATCAACAATGCGGGCGGCAATCCATATTGTTGGGGAAAAAAGCACGAGTCAATAGGTCTGGCCTTCATAAATTGTTAGGCTCATTGCCAATCGCAAGTGAGCGATTTACAATTAACAAATACCCAAGATACTCGTTTATTTATAGATATGTTTATACATGGGCATCGCATCACATCGCACCGCATCTGAGATGATGAAAAGATTGTTCATTTTCATATGCATATTCATATATTCGAATGAAACACTTGTGGCTATATTTGATACATTTCCATGGATGTAGATACATATATACATACATCCATAGGGATGAACATACATACATACACACCCGCCGAATACTTTGTTCGAAAACTGGAACGTTTCTTTTTCGAATATGCAAATATACATATGTATGTATGAACTTACATACATATTCGATTCGAAATATGCAGCTGTATTTTTACACAGATTAACAGGGTATTCATATGATTAAATACGTGTGTGCGTAACGTATTTATTTATGGAATTGGGTTGGCCAGTTATGAGTTATTTTCGTATTTCTAAGACTAAAATAAGGCCATGAAGGTACTTTGATACATCTCGAATGTGTGTGCCGCCTATATTTTTAGACTTCATACATGCAAACATACATACATACATATGTACATATTTACATCTGCGCCGGCAATGGTGTGCGTGCTGACAGCTAATAAATTTAATTGTTGCGTAAAATCGGTTCGATACGTGTGCATGTAATTACATACGGGCACGGGATGTAAGTAAAGCAACGGTACCGTACCGACTCAGAACAATGTTTTCTTTGTTTCTTTCGATTTTGCACACGCCCACTCTCTTGCATGCAGCACACAACACACACACACACGAACATTCATAGACACTGCAGAAACCAGTATTTCGAATTCGAGAACGGAGAACCGAGAATACGGGGAAATCGAAGTAACATAACTATGCTGCTGTTACCAGCCCAAAAATGAGACATCGATGTGGATATATCCGAGAGTACAGACAAACACACACACAAGGGGGCCGTGTGTATTGCATGATAAATAATGATATATTCAGAAAGTGCTGTTTTTATTACGCAAACTGTATTTTCTTAGTTGTGCCGTGTGCATCCACAAATATAGACTACCTGTGTACAGAATCTTTCCAGTCTAGTCCGCGGCATTTCCGACGAATAGGAACTACTTCACAAGAGTACCTCCGAGGTATATACACACATACATATATATAGATTCCCGATCCCAATCCTGATCGCAGACGCATTGGATTTACTGCATCGCCGGAGCATAGATACTAATTCGAGTTTTTTGCACCCGCAGACACACGCACACACACAGATCACAAAATGCCTTTTGTTCCCGTGGAAACTCCCAAGTGCCCTGCGTGCGGAAAGTCGGTCTACGCCGCCGAGGAGCGCGTTGCCGGAGGCTACAAATTCCACAAGACCTGCTTCAAGTGCAGTAAGTGATCGATAAACATATAGCCACTAAACCCCGCCCGAACTGGATAATACTCACGATAATCCCTTCCTCCCACCCCGCCAGGCATGTGCAACAAGGCTCTGGACTCGACAAACTGCACGGAGCACGAGAAGGAGCTGTTCTGCAAAAACTGCCACGGCCGCAAGTACGGTCCCAAGGGATACGGTTTCGGTGGTGGTGCCGGCTGCCTGTCCACGGACACCGGTGCCCATCTGAACAGAGAGTAAGGACTAAATTGGTTAATGTGTTTTTTGTATATGAAATGTGTAAAATTCCTTGAAATTAAATGTGTAGTTTTGCTTTCTATTAGAACCTGTCTCTGTCTCTGTATGTTTTAAATTCAGTCCAGTCGGATGCACTGCATCCCCGACCCTAATTAAAAGCCATTTCTCATTTCTCATAAATTTGTCTGGGAAACACCGCCACCGCCAGGGATATCCAGTTTCTACAGCTGGAAAAATTCCCCAAAATACAAATATATACGATTGTTTTACACACATATGTATGTATGTTATTTATGTCCCAAATACACACACACATATGTAAAATAATTTTTGTGTTTTTGTTTACAACGCCCACTACACACATACATACGTACAGACTGTAAATTAATAAAATAAAATGTATTTGTAAGCTTATTCATGTTTTATTTATAGTCGTCTTTTTTCCCATCCTCTCTTGTCGCCACTGTCTACATGATCCGTAGAATTCCCCCTTTTCGGTTCTTCTGTGTTGCTGTTTTTTGTGAAGCATATTCTTCTGTATCGTGTCTTCGTGTCTTCGGTGTCTTCTCTGTCTTCGGTGACTAAGACACTTGTCTCTTCGGGGAGAGCTGTGTGTCTGCGAATGATCCCCTAATGACTGTCCATTTAAAGCACTATAATTGAGGGAAGCATCTGTGTGAATCTTTTTAGATTTGTTCAGCCGAAAATACCACCGAAGGCGCCCGACGGCTTGGGATGTCCTAGGTGTGGCATATATGTCTATGCCGCCGAGCAAATGCTGGCGCGGGGAAAGGTATTATGCGTTGTAGATCGTTGTAGATTGGAATCGGGGGTCTTATGTTGATTTTATCTCAGGGCTACCATCGAAGGTGCTTCAAGTGCGTGCAGTGCAACAAGACCCTGGACTCAACGCTACACTGTGATGGTCCCGACAAGGACATTTACTGCAGAGGTACCTCATTTTCAACTCAAATCTGTATTACTAGGTGTTTGTGGGATCCTAAAAGATGCATTTTCCAGGTTGTTATGCCCAGAAGTTTGGTGCTAGGGGCTATGGACACATTGGCATTTCGTCCTTGGGACTCATGTCCGATATTAAGGATTGCGAATGGCAAAGGTAGGCTCGAGAAGGGGTTTCAAGGCACATAGCACGAAGGTAACACCACTGACATTTTTAGCGAAATGGCTCCGAAAACGGCCGTCGTCAATGTGGAGCAAATTCAAGCACCGCTGGGCGAAGGATGTCCCCGATGTGGTGGCGTCGTTTTCGCCGCAGAACAGGTGCTGTCCAAGGGCAGACCCTGGCACAGGAAGTGCTTCAAGTGCCGGGACTGCACAAAGACACTGGACTCCATTATAGCGTGCGATGGACCGGACAACGAGGTCTACTGCAAAACGTGCTACGGCAAAAAGTGGGGACCCCATGGTTACGGCTTCGCCTGTGGCTCCAGCTTCCTGCAAACCGATGGCATTACGTGGGTAGTCAGTGTATCTCTCGAAAGTCTAGGAACCCACTAAGGTTGTTTTACCCCGCTTTCAGTGAAGAAGACATCGGTTCCCAGCGACCATTTGTGTGTCCGGATACCACATCGATCAAGGCCCCGGACGGCGAGGGCTGTCCCCGATGTGGCGGTGCTGTATTTGCGGCCGAACTGCAGCTGTCCAAGGGCAAAATGTGGCACAGGAAGTGCTTCAACTGCGCCAGGTGCCACAGACCCCTGGACTCCGTGCTCGCCTGCGACGGACCGGATGACAACATCTATTGCAAGCTCTGTTATGCAAAGCTCTATGGCCCCAAGGGATTCGGCTATGGACACACACCAACTCTGGTGTCCACCAACTATGAGTACACGCCGAGCTGGTAAGTGAATCCTTCAAAATTCCTTACTTGGAATGGAACCTTATTAACTTAAGGAGTAAAACAAGGTCCCTAAGGGTTTAAGATAGTCCAAAACAAATATTCGGGGATGCCATACCCTTAATACCCTTAATATTTCTTGAATACCCTTAAGGAGGTGTCTTGAAAATGCTCGAAGTACCATATAATGAGAACAATTGTTTTTTTTCTTACGCTGTAACATTTTGTAGCATTGTTTTAGACACTTTTTAGGGAGAATAAGGTTTACTGTACCAAAGTTACCGCCAACAACTTTAAAATGGTTTTAACAGAAGAAGCGTTGTTAGAAGACAAGAAGCTCCAAAGAGGGTATAGTCTTCCTTTTACTACCCAAACTAGTGATGCTTAATTAAACTAGATACCTCCATAACTGAGGGACTAGTTAGAGTTGTTACAGGCAGGAGGCCGTGGCTAGATCTATTCCGCTGGTGATGCTGATCAAGAATATAAGAAATCTACTTGCAAAGTTTATAGTCCAAACTAAGCTTGGTAACTTGGTAGCTAATAATCGATTATCAGAAATATGCTCATACCGGCAAATGCTTTCTTAAATATCTAGAATTAGTTATACAAGAAATAGCTAAGTTAATCGATGACTTCTTAAAATGTTACCATGCCTTTTCTCTACCAAAACCAATAAATATTTTTCTTCCAGTTGGGGAACCATTGATCGTAATGGTCAAAAGTCAGAGAACGGATGTCCCCGGTGCGGTTTTATGGTTTTTGCGGCCGAGCAGATGAAGAGCAAGAACAATGTGTGGCACAAGTTGTGCTTCTACTGCGTGGAGTGCCGGAAGTACTTGGATTCGACGAACTTGAACGACGGACCCGACGGCAACATATATTGTCGATCCTGCTACGGGAAATTCTACGGACCCAAGGGTGTGGGCTACGGAATCGGAGCTGGCACACTGACAATGGCTTAAAATTACGACCAAAAAAGCGTGCCTAAGGGCTGATCCCGGTACGCAATAAGCTCCAAGATTGGTATCAGGTGCATCGAGTCCTTAGGCGCCCACATTTTTGAGGCTGACGAGTAAGCGTAGTATTGTGTTTCCACAAATGATGGTTGAACATAGCTCCAAGACCATCGACATTTAATTAGGTAAACTGAAAACTGAATAGAGCGATATATGCATGGCGAGTGACTCTGTGGTGATTGGTATGGCAATTGTTCATGTCTCGAAAATAAGTAACGAAACTGCGTTCTCAGCTCGGACTGAAACTTTATGCTTTGAACTGCGAAAACGAAATGTGTCTATGCGAAAACTGTATGTAAGGCGGTTGTAGTATAACAATATCTGTGTCCTATGTATAAGTTCCGAAACAACGACTAATAAACGATTAACTATAATCTCTTTGATTTATTGGTTCTTCTCTTTTAGGTATTTATTTATATATGTAACGGTAGGACAGATTATTGACAGAGGGTCTAAGCGGGGTTCTCTTTTATTCAAAATATATTAACGATTATGGAAATAGTACATAATATTGGAATAGAGGTTGCGATCACCAGCGAGGCCCCCGCCATTGTGGAGTTGCAACAGTCGGCGGAGTAGTACAGAATCTTGGGATACAGCGTCTTCCAGAATTGAATCCTCTGGTTGTTGAGCAAGTTGTCCGTGTTGAAGCTCTCGTCGATGAGGAGCACGGAATCGTTGTTCGGGGTCACGGCATTCCACTTGACGTAGACATTGGACTTCGTGGGATTGGATGTCTTGGCAAAGTTCGCCCACAGGGTCATGATGATGTCGGCGTTCCGCTTGTCCGTCGACTTCCAGTCCACCGTGTTGGTCATGTACGGATTGCCCCAGACGAACACCTGATCGAAGTACTTGGGCACGCTTATCCAGCTGGGCAGATCCTGGAGCACCGACCTCGGCCGCATCTTGAACAGGTAGCTATAGACGACGCTGTCCTTGCTTATCATATCGGCCAGCGTCTGCATCGGCGTGATGTAGAACTTCTCCGTGTGGGCGCTTATGATGTGCTTGTTGGCCTTCTTCATGTCCGTGTCCGAGTCGTTGGCGTACATGAAGTTGATGGCGTCCGTGATCAGCTCGTAGTTCGAACACCACTCGTAGTTCCTCACCAGCTTGTGCATATCGGTCACGGCAATGTCGCTGAAGAACCCCTCGGTGTCGGCGGCGCTGATTTCCGTGTCCAGGTTGTCCTTGAACAGTGTTAGCACCTCCTCCATGTCGGTCACTCCGATGATGACGGGCACCTTGTGATGGCTGCCCTTCTTGAATAGGATCTCCGGCTGATTTTCGATGAACGGGTACGAGGTGTTGCTCAGGCCGAAGTCCACGACAGGACCCCAGCTCACCGAGGGCAGGTTTTCCGACAACCGCTTGGCGTCCAGCCGCTTGAGACACTGCATAAACATCGAAGTCGGTCGGCGGGGGCAACCGAAAACGCTGGAAACTTGGTCCAGAGATCCCTCATAGTCGTAGGGCATTTTGACCACGTTTAGGGGATTCCCCGACATAATGATGGCCTTGTGGAAGCCACCCTTCGACCACTCGCCCGAGGTCATGTGCAGCGCCACACTGGTCGCGCCCGCATCGTGGCCCATCAGCGTGATCCGATTGGAGTCGCCGCCGAAAAAGTTAATGTTCTTCTTGACCCAATACAGGGCTGCCGACTGATCCATCAGGCCATAGTTGCCCTGGGCCTCGCCGTCGTCGGTTGTAAAGAATCCGAATATGTTCAGGCGATACGAAAAGGTCACGACAATCACCTTCTGCTTGAACACCAACTGGAAGGGATTCACATCTGCGGGGCTGCCCGTGGAGAAGTCACCGGAATGGATCCACACAACGACGGCGTATCCATTAATTTCAGGCAATCCTGAAAGGGGCAGAGGAAATATATTCAATGAAGTTGAATTGAATTGTTAATTTTTAACTAATTAGAGATTCTTTCTTGGTTTGTTTTTCAGGGAAATATTTCAAATGAACACCTAAGATTTCTTTTTTAGAATTTTCTTGTCTCACAACTTATTGAATTGATTTTTTCTGACTCACCATCAGGTACAAAAACGTTCAGATACAAGCAATTCTCCTCGTACTTCCTGCCACTGTCATCGGAACTCGTCTCGGAGGATATTATTTTCAGGATTTGTTCCGTCTCTTTGCCCACGGAGGGCATGGGATTTTGCCAACAGTCCGGGGCGAACGAGGTGGCGTTGAAAATCCCCTTCCACGGTGTTAGTTCGATATCCGGCGGTTGAAATCTCCTGGCATGTGCGTACCGAATGCCCAGATAGGCCTTAACGTTTTGGGTTCGAAACATTTTCAAATACGTCCCGGAAATAACCCCGTTTCCGGGTATATGTATAAATGGCGCGTCCACACATTGCACAGATATAAAGCCGTAACTACTGACTAGGTGAAAAAATATAGCTAAATTAGCTAGGAAGTCCCTTTTGCACTTCATCATGGCTCCGTCCGTTTCCTTCACATCTTTCTGTGTTTTGAACTTGGGGCGACACACTGTTCGCAATCTTGGCACTCGAGGCACGCGAGGCTCCCCGTTGCCATGGCGAAAATACACAAAAAATATTGTTGCTAGGATTTTGTAACTATGGCACTCATCCATCTCACCTTTCGCGCGGGGCTTGTTTTTATTTATTTAGCCTACGTCACCTATCGGAATGCTGTTAACCCATTGGTGACCCATGTTTCTTACATTTCTTTTTACTTTATATGAGCTTTTTTTCTAAGTCGAGATATAGCTATAGGTGCCTTAGTCCCCATACATTGGAAATCGAATATTATGCCTTTTTTCTATTCCTTTTTTCATTTAATTTATACAGTTTTTCTTTATGAAAGGAATCTTCTGGAAGATGTCTAGGAAGGTAGAGGAAGAGGACTTCGAGATCTTTTTGAGATCGTTTTCTTTAAATTCAATCCAAATATAGGTTAACAATCAATAAATATGAATAAAATGTCTTTAAAGGCGCCCAAAAGCATTATATAAAATGTTTGAGGTACCAGGATTTTTGTTTTTATTTTCCTTACGACTTATATAATCCCTTTTAAAAGGTAACACCCCCCGGCTAACATCATTCAGTACTCTAACACCTACCTGTCATTGCCCACAACTAACTATTACTCGAAATTCTACTCAAATTTCTCAAAATACTGAAAATGTCTAGCGAACCGCAGAAGCCCCAGAAAAAGCCACCAGCGAAGCGCGAAGTCCTGTCGGAGGAAACTATAACCAAGGACAAATGCCTGGCGGACCTTTGCCTGAAGGGTGGAAGCGGTTTGATAATTGGCAGCGTTTTAACCTTATTCTTCACGCGCCCACAAACCTACCCGATGTGGCTGGGCCTGGGCGTCGGCTGTGGCATAGCCTACGACTGTTGCCAAGAGCGCTGGAATCGATCCGTTTAGGCAGCAAAAAAAAAATAAAATAAAATATTAAGTCCAAGCTTTATTAAAAAATATGCTTCTATTAAATTTTGATTGATAAAAACTCCGTCTTTGTTTTGGTCGGGCTTTGGCGAAGCCATGAGGCTTAACATATCGCAAATGTGATAAATATTTAAATTTCTCTGATTAAATCTCTTGTAAAGCGAAATCCTTGAAATAATGAATGAATATATTGTATTTTTTTTTAGAGATTATTAGGATGAAGCTCAAACTGTGACCCACATTTGTAGTTGAATTCATAAAGAGCCATTTCCCTTCGTTTAAATCCAGTTTAATATAATTTAAGAGCTATAAAATGTATATTTCTGCACTATAAATCATTTATAATTGGTGTTTAATATATTAACATTGGCTCAAGCTCGTAATAATAAGTTCACAGCGCTTGACTTTAACCAAAAATAATAAATAATTTATGCCAAAGTTGTAGCCAAAAAAAAGAAGGCTTTGTGTCTTCCAATTCGGTTTCCATGTCCAAATAATCATTGCTAATAAATTCTTTACATTTCTCTTCTTGGCTTTTGAGAAAAGAACGGTAAAGTTTTGATTGGATTGTCACGAATGGTTCAAGGTTTTATTTTTAAGTCCAAAATAAAGGTATATATGCTATTGTACTTATTACTTTATTGTATATTAATTAAATATAATTAAGATAGCTTTTTCAATATCTTTTATAATCTTGCCATAAGATACTATTAATGCATTATCATTATTCAATTATTTTCATTTAATATTAAAAATGAGAGCTTAAAAGATGCACTACTTTTATCTGCAAAAACTTAAGGAAATTTAAAAACGGCACTTTCATTTTATTTCTTCCTATTTAGAGTTACAATTTTACATTATTTATGCATAATAATTGTATTTTGTTTAATAGCTAAAGCCCATTGAACATGAGTACAAATAAGTAATAAACTTTAAGAGCTTGCAGACAACTTTATAAATAAACCAGAAATAGCTTTCCTGAAAACTTCGATCCCAGCTAACATTTGAAACTCTTTTAGTAGGGTGTGCGGGAAAAAAGCAAGCCCAGCGAGCGCAATCGCGCTGGCTGGCAGCTATTCAAACACGCTTACATATTCCCACGGCGTATCGAAGTGGAAAAAACAAAAGTGGCAAGCTGGCAAACTGGTTTTGGAGGCGCCGCGAGTAACCCTACTGCTTTTGGCCAACAACAATTAACGATGTTGACGTTCTCTTCGCGCCGCTGCCGCTGCGCATGTGTGCAGGCTGGCCAGGCCCCATGGTAACTTCGCTCAGAGTCACTTTATGCTTCGCCCGTGGCTCGACGGCGGAGACCCAGCGTTTGGACCCAAAGATACGGAGATACAGAGATATATTTCTTCGCCTCAGTTTCATAATTGTCCCGACCGCTGGCAGTGTGTTGTGTTTTGATGATTTCGCTCGGAATATGTTTTAATCAGACATCGATCAGTGCAGTGTCATATCAAGTAGCGACCTGGTTGTGAGTGAATATGAGGTATTCACAAATGCATTTCTAAATGTACATATGTGTGTTTATGTGGTACGTTGCTGGCGAGTTTACAAAATATGAATAGTTGCCACTAAAACCAGACCCACACCCTGACACGACCGAGTGTAAGTGCCTTGCCCGTGTGTCCCCGTGCCCAAAGAAACTGAATTTATTATATTGCCAATTCGGGCTGCGGACTTAAGCCTTTCTCTCTCGAGCAAATCAGTGTGTTTCTCAATGACCTAATGTTTCATTGTCTTCGTCTTCGCGGTGTGCCAGTGTGCGTGTGCATTAGCTGAGTGGTTACATACAGTGGGTGAGAAAACTATTCGCGCTCGCTTTTATGTTTTTCAACTACTGCACAATGGAAAAAGTGATCTGACCAGTTCTGGGAGCCAAAGCATTTCGCACAGTCGAGTCAATCTTTGAACTACCAAAGTGATCTAAGAGGCCAGCAGGCATTCCGAAGGCACCCTACCACCAAAAGTTGTTATTACTGAGTCAATGCCACCAGGTAGCGGTTAATGAATAAACTTTGGGCCAGCAAATTGGACCGAACCAAATGTTGTAACTGATGATCAATCACAATTTGAGCTGCGGAAAGCCAAGCAGACTTAACAGTATACAGTATTGTGTACGCGCGTACATAACACTTTACATAAGCGGCCTACTTACATAGATAATTTACTGAATATACGCTCACTTTTTAAAGCCCACATGCTGCTGGCCCAGACCGATCGCAGCAAGGCAACAACAAGTGTCACAGCGGCCAATTGGATTTTATGGCACTTTTAATTACACCCTCGGCAGTAAAATTAGAAAAGTGTAATCATTATAATGAAGTAAAGACTCGAGGGGGATTGTGTGGCATTAACTATACATTTAAATGCAATTAAGAGCGCTCTTGGACTATTTTAGTTTATAAATCACTTACAAAATGTATTCTTTGTGCCTTTCAGATTTTGTAAAATTTTTCCAAGCTTTTGATCTGTGCAACTTAACAAATATGTTACGCTACCTGCTAATACTTTGCGCCCTAAGAAGCGGTAAGTGGCTCCTGAGTATATTGCCTCAAAATCGCTTCTATATTTCCAAAATAAATACCCAGAGAGAGTCATATAGCACTAGTTTACAATTTAAGATTTTTTTTCGAAATAAACGATGAGACACACTTTTCCGGCTTATTTTGAGACGCTGAACAATCTGAACTAATTAAACATTTTTTCCTTTACCGATTACATGATCCCTTTGAGTTGTTGTGCAGCCTATTTTGTTCATATTTCAAAAAACCAAATAACAAAAATAAACAACTTACCTCAGAAAACACTTTTGCAGCAAAACTGACATACATATATTGAATTTGGGTTATTTCATTTAATTTGTGATATCTCTTAGAATTTGCACTCGATTTGCGTATGTTTGGTCATAACTCTTTAAGGACAAAGGTATCTAAAGATATATTTACTCAAAATAATTGCAGACTTTTTTTTTAAATTTTTAAAAATTACATTACATCTAGCTATAAGAAAAGCCCTTTAAAAATTAAATATTTTGTTAGTTTCAGCGCCTATATCTCCATTAATTAAAGTCCGATCACAACAAGCAATATATTTTTGGAAAGGTGCATCTATCTTTTTTTGGAAGTAGTAATTTGTCGGACCAATGGTTTAATAGAATTTAAGACTAAAGTAAAGCAAATGCTAAAAATCTAATATATTGGCGAATATCTCCAAAACGATTCTTTGGAAATTTTTTTTAATTAGTTCAGCGTGTTCAGTGACTCAAAATTACCCGAAAAAAGTGTTTATCGTTTATCTTTTTTGCCTGTAAACTAGTGTAATTGGTGAGAATCAATAATAATCCAATTTGAGCAAAAATGACTCAATTTGAGAACTGTTTTAACTAAACGTAATATAAAATATTGCAGAGAATTATAAAGTAGTACAAACAAGTCTCAAATTAGTTCTCTCTATTTCTCTCTCTATAATTTATTTCCCTAAATTAGTACTCAATATATTGTATTATATTTCGCATAACTCTTCCGACTCTCAGCTACTTGCGATACAGAGTTACTAACTCAAACTGTCTATGGATTCTTGGACTTTACAACTACTATTGGGAATACTGTTATGGTTTTCTCGCCACAAAGCTCTCCAACTTTCGGTGAGTTACACTAGTTAGTAAATATATAGTAGAGAAGTAAACGTTCTTGGTCTCTCGTGTCTTTCTTCCAGAACTAAAGCCCAATAAAACTCACGAAATAGTAAATATTATAGAAACTAAGCCGAAATCAATTAAAAAGGATAAGGAAAAGGGCGGCATAAAGCCAACGCCGCTGATTGTTACCCAATCGAATGTTATTCCGGAAACGGAAACGTCCCAGACAGAATCCTTCAATACAAGCCTCTCGAACTCGCCCATCGAAACTCTATTGAATACCCCCGAATATGACCTCCTCTCCCGCCAACCGGAGCAGTTTGCCGAGGAAACGTATCGCCTGGTTAACTTCAAATCGAAGAACGAAGCTGACCAGCGGCAGCGAGTTTATCCGTCCAAGAAGGAGCCCAATCACGGCTATCAGACCAGATCGAGTGAATTCAGGAGCATTGTAACGGCCACTAAGGATACGGGAAAATTCTCAAAGGTCTCGCAGGTGCATCCCAATTCGAGCACTGAGAAGAAGAACAAGCCGCGACAGACGCGTATAAACAAGCCAGCCGGAGCCTCGATTCAGCCGAGTAAGACTCTGAGAGAGTCCACTCTGCAAACTCAGGCGGCCAGTAAGCCGCCGCGCAAGAGCCAGCAAAGCAGAGGGTCAAGCACCAGGAAATCGTCGCGACCCAAAGGAAAGAGGTAATTTTACACCCATTTTTGACATGGGAATTATGCCAATTTACTTATTCTAAAAAAAGTATCACCAGGCGAACAGATTTAGTCATGTCCGTCCGCCTGTCCGTATAGAAAAACAGATATCTGAGACTATAGATGATACATGGCCTTTTAAGTTTGGTGACAAAATTCTTTTAGGTTGCATGCAGAACGTGTTTGTGGTTACAGTCGGACACGCCTACTACCGCCCACACAAATCATGATCAACTTACCAGTTATAATACAGATATAGCCTTAAATTAGGATAGGAAGTAAATAGATTTGTATATAATAAATGGCTTAATGGGATGATTACTGTATGTTTAAATTCATACATTTATATTATTAATGTTATTAACATATTTTTGTTGATTTTTGGTGACCTGTGTTTTGGTTCCTTTGGTGCTTTTACCGGCTCGAGGTCAGGGGGTGTTTTGTCTTTTGTAATAAAATACGTTTTTCTTTTACTTTCTCCAATATATTTCGATTCCCGTCGAGAATCGTCTTCAGGGATATGGAGCACAGCGTCCGTTCGGCCAGCTGTGGAGTATATTATTAACTTTTCTCTTCATGTCATAATATAATCTTTTTTTAATATCATTAACTTTTTTCTAAATTTGTTCGTGTCATAATATAACGCATAACGACACAATACAATCAATTTTTGTATTTAAACCATTTATTTAGTAGTATATTATGCAGACTATATCAACGCAGTTTATTTACTAAATTCAACTTTATTAGTTTTAAAGTAGCTCAATGTTTTAAGATAATTGAAATTAAACGATAATTCTGTATATTCATACATATATTCCACAACTTTCCCTTGCTCAATGTGTCTTTTTAGGAGGAACAAGCATACACAAAGCTCCAAAGTGGTAATAACTCCATCGGTAACAGAAACTACTACCTCTCGTCCCTCATTTCGGACGAAAGCAAATACTGTACAGGAAGAACCAGTATCGGTTGTAAGCCCAAACTCATTTAAGCTAAATCGGCGTCCTGGTCGATGGCAGTACAAGTCCTCGCCGAAGCCAAAAGTTAACATTAGGAAGAACGCAAACCCCAATGTTCCGAGCGCCATCCAAAATGATACAGCGCCGCCGGCCATTGATGAGATACCATTGGAAATCATTACAAATCAGGCTCTAAACAATGGCAGAGACTTGGAGGCTTCTGGCTCTCAAAATGGTCCAGTTGCGAACAACAATAACGATGATCCTAATTCGAAATACTTTGTACAAACCTTGAATGTGGAAATCTCGACACCGCAGCCTTTCATTGACACCTACTATGAAATTGCTACCATTAAGAGCCCGTTTATATTTCAGGTAATTTGATTTGATTCTACTTAATATTTGATCCTGGAACCCTTTTATTGTTTCCTTATGGCCTCCGATAACAATATCTCATTTGTTTCAGGCCGGAGTTGTCAAGAAAACACGCTTTTTAACCGTAACTTCAACAATCGAGAAAGTTATTCAAGAAGAACACACTAAGGAATACTCTGAGGATGATGGACCGCTGACGGAGAATATTTTAGAGTCTACTTCCACCGTCGATGATAAGACATTGGCGGGTAGTATCACAACACTAAAACCCATTTATCTGGGAGAGGACACGGAAACCCCCAGCCTGGAAACCATAACTGAATCCTTTTCCATAACACACGTCAAACTGAAAACGCAGGTCCTGCCCATCGTTTATGAGAAGAGAAATGAAACAATCCAGGTTACTTTGGTTCAGACATATGATTATACCAGCCTTATAACCGTAACACAGACAATATCTCCATTGAGCGAAGACTTTAGTCCTTCGAAAAACTTTAAGGACTTTGAGGGAAGCTTGGACGAGGCTGGATCGGAAATAAACCTAGACCTGGAGTTTGGCGATGAGGATAATACCGGAAAGTTTGATGCGAAAATTAAGCCGAAAAACAAGGTTGAAGTTAAGAGTAACCTGACCATCCCATTGATCCCAGAAACGGTAAACTTAAACCTGCCCGAAACTCAGCTAAACAACTTTATAACGTCAACGCGTCCTGTCATAAAGCAAGAGACCATCTGGGAGTCCCATGTGGTTCCCCTAGTCAGAGGAACCGAGACCATCCTGAGAACGCTTTCAAAGTCTGTTGGCGTTGTTGAAAAAACCGAATACGTTACGGATGTAACCTCAATTTCCATGCCCTCATCGCAATACCCATTCTCGATCAATCCATACTACAACCCATTATTGCCCATACCCCAGCAGCAATTCATTACTTCCACTGAAGTCCAGCAGTCGATGGTTACCGCAACTAGTTCCAAGGTTTTGAAACTTACGTTTGGTGCAAGAACGGCCTACACCACCATATTTTCCACTTCCGTCGTCCCAACAGCAGTTACGAAATTGATAACTGCCACTATACCCGGCCAGCCACCGGTGGGAGCTTTCCCGAACTACTATCCTCCACCATATCCTCCATTCGGCTACGTTGGCTAATTTGTAGATCCATCTGTATAAGCGCGAGCACCTAACCCATTACTTCAATTGTTATAATTAGAAATTCTGTATTATAATTAAGTTCATGTGCAAATATCGAAAGGCGGTGATACAAAAGAACGATAGATTTTATTAGATTGTATATGAACTTTGTCGCAAAAGTTGTAAATGTAAATAAATAAATTAAGTCTAAATTTTAAGGTTTAATCGAATTTTTTGGATTATTAAATAAGAGAAAAAAGGTTGTAGTTTGGCTTAGCTGCTCAGTTAATAAATTTATTGAACTTTTTATTTTCCGGAATTCCTATCCCGCTATTTCTTCATTAGGGGTTGGATATGTGGATCAACGATAAACTTAGGGGCTGTCCATATATTACGTAATAACTGTTTGATGATTTTTGACCCCCTCCCCCAATGTAATCAAGAGTAATCATAGAAGGAACCCCATCCCCTATGGTTACGTAAAAAAAATATCATAAATATTAATATACAACATTTGTTTTAAATATATTTTGAATGATTGATGATTCTAGACCCCTCCCACTCTCCAAATAATTAAAACCATAGGTGATTACGTAATATATAACAGCTGTTTTCCGAACTTTCCAAAACTCATTTGACTGTAGTTGTTTCTGCTTCTCAGTTCAATTCCGTCGTTCCAAATGAAAGAGAGACAAATGCTTATCGCAATAATTTATCGATAGTGCCGGTCAGAGCCAAGCCGCCGATATTATCGATAGTGGCATCGATGTTTTGACAGCTCTAGTAAACAGGAGAAAAAAAAACTTAATTGTCAATGCGAATAAGTGTATGTAATTTCCATTATATTATTATTGTTTGCCGGTGTTAAAGACTCGTGCTGTGTTTTCGGTCAATAAATCAATAGGCTATTGCTTCTGGACTTGAAACGCGGACTACTAATCATTTTATGTGAAAACCAATGTGTGTATGTGTGTGTGTCCGTGTGTATTTTTATGCACATGCAATTTTTTATGCTCTTAACCAAAGTTTGCGAATAAATTTAACCCCTCGCTTTATTTCAAAAGTGTGCCTTGGATTTTTCCATCTGCCTGCCCTTCTGCACATGTGACACTTTACGTATTCCCGGCAATTGTACGATTTCACATGCTGGTGCGTGCATAAGTCTGTTGGCATAATTTCGCGGTGAAACAGACAGAGAAGCTAATATCGTGGTGATCATTATTCCGACGCTTGGTAAATATGCAATGCGTCCTTATACTCGTGCCAGCTCATGGCTAAACAAACATACACGCGACCTTATAGGGCAAGCCAACATTTTCATTAATATACAAATTCTGTCAGTGGTCGGCATTTGGCGGGTATGTGGCCCATGTTTGGTTGAGATAGTCGCTTCCCTGGCTGATGAGGTGGCCCTCAGGTGGCAGCCTCTTTCGAAATTTTGAAAATAAATCTGATAAGTTAGATTTTAGACTCTGGCGAGGGCGGAAAGCATGTTAGGCAGGTTTCCAGATTGCAGCAACTTTATCTGCAAGCCCGCTCTCCGTTACATAAACCCATACTCCCTCTCTGTTAATTTATTAAGCAATTTATGAGGTGTGTTCCCTGCAGTTCAGCTGTGTTGAATCTGATAACCGAACGCCACAAGATAACCCGTTAATCTTTCTATCTCAGATTCAGTTTGCCGTATCCAACCATGTCGGTGCACTACAAATTTAAAAGTACACTCAACTTTGATACAATCACCTTCGATGGACTGCACATTTCTGTGGCCGACCTCAAGCGAGAGATTGTGCAGCAGAAGCGGCTGGGCAAAATAATCGACTTTGATCTTCAGATAACAAATGCGCAAAGCAAAGAAGGTTAGTTTGCGTCGCAACATTTATAATTGCATCCTTAAAACACATGCCATCCTTCCCCCTAGAATACAAGGATGATGGCGTCCTTATACCCAAGAACACCACGCTGATTATATCCCGAATACCCATCGCGCATCCCGCCAAAAAGGGCTGGGAGCCACCGGCGGCCACAGAGAATGCCTTTCCAGCGCCCACAAGCAAACAGGATAATTTCAACATGGATCTGTCCAAGATGCAGGGCAGCGAGGAAGACAAGATCCAGGCAATGATGATGCAAAGTACTGTGGACTACGACCCCAAGACGTAAGTGGTTCGCTAACAGCCTTGGATTATTGCTAATACACGATGCTTACGTCGCCCAGGTATCATCGCATCAAGGGACAGTCGCAAGTGGGAGAGGTTCCCGCCTCCTATCGGTGTAACAAGTGCAAGAAGAGCGGCCACTGGATAAAGAACTGCCCCTTTATACTGGGCAAGGACCAGCAGGAGGTTAAGCGAAACACTGGCATACCGCGATCGTTCAGGGACAAGCAGCAGGAAGCGGCCGAAAGCGAAACCTCCAATTTTGTGTTGCCCGCGGAGCAGAATCAGGAGATACCCGAGGATCTGATATGCGGCATTTGCCGGGATATATTCGTGGATGCCGTCATGATACCCTGCTGCGGTAGCTCTTTTTGCGACGACTGTAAGTGATGGTAAATCGGATCGAAGGAGGAGCATTTGCTTACTATTTCTCTCCCTTGCAGGCGTGCGCACCTCGCTGCTTGAGTCGGAGGACAGCGAGTGTCCGGACTGCAAGGAGAAAAACTGCTCTCCTGGCTCCTTGATTCCCAACCGATTTCTGAGGAATTCGGTTAATGCCTTCAAGAATGAAACGGGCTACAAAATAAGTGCGATTAAGTCGGGTAAGGTTTCAGCTTGTCAGCTAATCCGGGGAGAAACAATTCACTTACCGTTCCACACAGTTAAAAATGAAGAAAAACCGGCCGTTGAAAAGAAGGAAGTCGAGGAAAAACCGCCAATAAAGGAGGAGGAAACCCGAAAAGTCAGCGAACCAGAGAAGCCGGAAAAAACGGAACAGAGAAAGGAGGAAACCGAAACCAACGGCAACAAGAAGGCGCCGAAATCGGAATCCCCAGAACCGTCGCCGCCGCCACAAGCCGTAGAGTCGGCACAGAAGGAAAAAGATAAATACGACTCGGACTATGAGGATAATATAACCATAACAATGCCCCAGGCACCTGCTGCTGCCTCCGATTCAACTGGAATCTCAACCAGAAAGGTAAGGCAGCTGGATTCTCTCCCTTTTAATAAAAACTCTTTCTAATAATATTACTTTTTGCAATAGCCTTCATCCCCGGGGGGTTACACCCACAAAACCAGTGAATCCTCGTCGCACCGTCGAGAATCGGAACGGAGGGGCGACTACGAGCATAAGCACCACCACCGTCCATCATCCAGATCAGAGCGGGAACGGGAGCGAGAACGCGAGCGGGAGCCGGGCAAAGGCGAACGGAGTCTTCTGCCTACGCCCATCGGAACGCTGCCCAGCTACCAGGGGCACATGATGAGCAATGACGGAGCGGAGGATGCGCGCCGATCGAGCGCCTACAAGCCGCCATATATGCAAATGCAGCGGGGTCCGCCGGTGCCCATGCACATGATGCCCATGCATATGCCGAACTACAACAACGGGTACAACAGCATGGGACAGAGGCCGCCCCTAAGGTAGGTTTCACTTTCGACCCCGCCCCGATGGAGCCCCAGGCGCAGCCCCCAGACGCATCACTACGCAGCCGGTCCTGCCCCCGATCTCATATTCTTAAGTTGCAAACAGAAGAGACACGCACACACACACATAAACGCTTAGTTAAGAGTACTTTAAGCTCTGCGCTGTGAAGTAGAGCTGTTAAAATATCGATATTGGAAATCGATAATATTCGATATATCTATATTATATCAAACAATTATGAAACACTTTTTAATTGAATTTTCTTCTGTAGTTTTGGGTTTTCAGATACAATTTAAGACAATGAAATGGATACAATTATTTATTTTATTTTTGAAAGGTATCCGATACATTTCTTACCTTATTTCTTAAAAACAAATTAAAATAAACCCAATTTTGACAAATTTTAAAGATATTTCCTAAAAGCTATCTTAAAATAAACAAACGTATAGATCCATTTCTCAAATATATCGGAACGAAACACTAAAATTCTCGATATATCGATATTTAGACAGCGCTACTGTGAAGCCCTTATACCTTGTTGATTATCTTAATTTAATTTGGAATATTTTTCATTAAAAAATATTGCTTAAAAGTGAAAGTTAGGCTCTTTGAATTGTAATCCAACTCTTACGAAACTTTCAGCTATGTGCCGTATCAGAACCAGCCGCCCGTGCACCCAATGCGCACTCCGTACGGACCCTCAGGCGGAGGTATGAATATGAATATGGCGTCTCAACCCTTTCAGTCCCCCAATTTAGCCTCGATCTACCAAGGTGTGGCAGCCAAGGTCGGCTCCGGGTAAGTGTTGGCTACAAGCCGATGATGGCACATGAAAATGACTGAAGATATGATAATTTTACAGACTAATTGACGATCCACTGGAGGCCTTTAATCGCATCATGAAGGAAAAGGAGCGCAAGAAGGTGGATAGGTTTCGGAGCGCGGATCACCATCACAGATCCAGGTCTCCGGACAGGCAGAGGCATCGCTTCAAGTCGCCCGTGTACGAGAAGGATTCACCCAGAGATAACCACAAGGACAAGAGGCCTCGGTCGCGTGAGAGGAAGCGGGAATATAGCTATGAGCGGAATATGCGGCATCCGCGCTCTAGTCGCCAGCCCCTGGATGGCTCCAAATCACCAGTTGGTCGCCTTAAGAGGTAGGTTTACTTCACTTGATTCCGTTTCAAATTTAATCAAAGGGAAGAAATCGATTTCAACATCGATACTATACATTTTCCTTCAGTCGATCATCGATGTTTATTATTATTAAAGATGATAGAATAAGTAGTTTACAAAACTAAAACTAACACAGGTTGTGTTGACTGAATCGATGAATTGTAAATAGATTTAGATAGTGTTCAGTTTTCGATGTTTTTATTGTCCAGCTCTATATCGATGAGACTACCTTATTTAATTGTATCATGAATACAGCTGTACCGATTCGGAGAGTGTTTTCACTAGAAATCTATAGTTTTCGATAGACGCGTCGCGCTTAAGTCAAAACCAATGAATAAGCTAATTTCCTCAAGCAAAAATCAATGTGTTACAAACTCGTAATTGATTTCTTTATGTGATAATTGATCTCAATATATAAAAATAAATTTAGTTTCGAAAAATAAGAATGTGTTCTGTAGTATTAACATTTTTTCTTTCTGTTCAATTCTTCCTTACCAGGTCGGGACATCGTCGCTCCTCGTCGCCCAAGCAGGCCTATAAGAGTGACTACAGGGAGAAACCGTATACTGCACCCTTTGCGCCCAAACCAGTGGATGCACTGGAGCCCCCGCCGCCTGGCTTCGAGTCCTTGCAGCTGACGAACGAAGAGGAGGGATACAACAGGAACAAACACATGGCTGGCCCCGAACCCCCGCACGGCGGCAAGGAGCACCATGGCAGGAGCGGCAAGAGAAGCGAGGAGGCGGGCAGGCATGACGAAGAGTTGCCACGCAAGAGACATCGGTCGCGCAGCCAGAGCAAGGACCACCCCAAGCCGATGGACGGCGGCGGCGGCTACCGTAGTCTGACGCCGCCAGTCAAGATCACTACCCCGAAAATGATGGCTGCTGCTGCCCAGTTGCGCGAGCGCGAGTATTCCCCGAAAACGCCCGAAAGAAGAGTCCACGTGGATGATGAGTACTTGCCCCTGAAGGCAAAGGCGCCGCCAGTCCCTGAAGACGCCGAAATGGGACAGCAGGCTTTGGACAAGGAGAATAAGGCCAAGAGTCCCCAGGAGCAGCAGCAGCAGTCATCGAAGGAGCGCAAGAAAAAGAAGAAGGACAAGGCAGAGCGTAAGAAGAGCAAGAAGGACAAGAGGGCCAAGAAGGAGAAGCTGGAGCAGCGGCAGAAGAAGAGTTCCTCGATGAATCGATCTGATTCGGAAATTAACAGCAGCTTGTTGCTGAACCACGACACCAACTATAAGACGTTGTCAACCTCGCCGCTGGCCAGTCCCAGCTTTGAGATCGAAGCGGATCTCGGTCGCGGCGCCACTGAGAACCTTAATTCGGACAAGAGTCATGCCTACATAGACATTGACGCCTGCAAGAAGGACGAGAAGCGCAGCGACTCCGTCAGTCTGTCCAAGTGGGAGCTGGATGAATCAAACTTAAATCTGGACTTTGATTCCGCCGCCAAGAAGTCTGCTGCCAACCCGGACGACGACGCCCACTCGGAGATAACCTCGGACGTGCTACGCAAGGCGGAGAATGCGATCTTTGCCAAGGCCATCAACGCCATCAGGCCCGTCGAATTTCAGGTCATCATCAACTCCAAGGGCAGCAGCAAGGACCGCTCGGTGGCGATCAGGAATGACAAGGAGCGATCTCCCACGCCGCCGCCGAAGCGGACCGCCAGCAGCAGCAGCAGCAGGTCGGTGAAGGAAAGACTGGGCAATAAGGTTGTAAGCGACCGAAGAAGCCCCACGCCGGACAAGTCCAAGTCCCGGCGGAGGCAGGAGGCGGCAGCACCGGCAGGAAAGAGCTCCGATGAAGGCAGATCTGGGGGTCGCCATGACAGCCGAAGGAGGGAGAACAAATCCAGGGACAGGGACCGGGACAGGTCCGTGCAGGGCAGGCGGCATTCCCCCGACAATGATAAGCACCGGCGGCCATATAATAAAGATCGTTCCGACACCAAACTCGCCAAGCATGATCAAATCAATAGTAGCGATGACCCGGACCGAAGGGGGGCACGCAGGAGCTCAAAGTCGCACGACGGCCGCATCGTGTCGTCCGTGGCAGCCGTGAAGACATGTCGCCCAGACAATCCGTTTAGGAAGTTCGGCGAGAGCAGTTCGTCGAGCAGCTTAGTTGTAAAATATGATAACACGATACAAAAGGGTGGAGGAGGCGGCGCAGCCTCCGATGACAGCATGGATCAGAGAAAGCTAAAGGAGAAGAAGCAAAAGAAGAACGCGAAATATTCGTCAACGGAGTCGCTGAGGAGCGACAAGCAGCGCAAGGATATGAAGAGCAAAAAGAAGAGCAAGATTTTGAAAAAGAAGAAGAAATCAAAGAAGTAGGATTAAGACCCTAGGCTAAACGGAATACAAATTATAAATATAAAGCATATTGAAGATTTCTGTGTACAAATCAAAGATTTTTAATGTATGTATCTAAATCATGCAAATAAGTATACAAAAATAAAACCAGAACTACTCAAGGAATGGGACAAATGTGTTTTAGCCGGAGATCGTGGGGTTGGTTCTCGTTTTATTTAAACAGGTTGAGTTAGTCATGCTACTCTCTCCCTCTCTTGACGCTACTTTGCAACATGTATGTATGTAACACTCTTGCACACTAGGTTAAAGCAAAGACACTAGAATTACAAAGATTAGTAACGACCACACATTTGATTTCTAATATGCGAACCAATTTTTCAGCTTTTGGGCGAGCTCTCGCGCTGTCACGCTCTCGTGCTCTCAAAAAGTTGAGAGCATAATAGAACTATAGTCGGTGGCCTCGTCGAGAGAACTGCCCTTTTTTGAGGACTCTATTTCTGCTGTCGTTCGCTTGCTCTCTCTTTCTAGAACATTTTTTTTTAAATATATTTAGAGTCCTCATGGGAGCTGATGAGGCTACCTTCTATAGTTCTATCATGCTCTCAACCATGAAGAGCGCGATCTATAGCCGCTTACTCTCTCAGTCACCATGGCAACCGTATACACCGGCGGTCGACGACTCTGTGTGTGTGTGTGTGTGTGTGTGTGTACACACGGATTTGTCTGCATTGATACAGCCTAAGCGAAAAATGCGTGTGCAAAAAAGTCGTATGACTTTCGACGTCTTAGTAAGTAAGTCTTTGGTTAGGGAAAAGACGCTAGAGCTACCAAGATGAGTCACGACCATGCATTTTAATTGCCATATGAAACCGATTTTTCTGTTCCTAACAGAATCTACAAATTTAATGCCCTTGCATGTATGCTTACGCACACATACAGTCGTCGTCGCTGTATACCTACAAGAGAGCGACCGGCTCTGGAGCTATCCACTCTCTGGCTCTCTGGCAAAAGAGCCTGGACCATGATACAACTATAAAAGGTAGCATCAACGAAGCTGTTAAGCACTCGGTCCAGCACAAAAAATTCGTATGGAAACAAATCGTATGGCGCTCGGCGTCTAAATAAATAAAGCGTGTTTGGTTAAAGCCACCAGCAACAACATCACCGAGTAGCGTAAGAGAGGGTTCTGATTTACAACAGATGTCAAACAACCTCAGAACCGAACAGCGAGGGAGAGACTCTCATAAGTTTAATGTCATTCTCTCTGCGACAGGAGTCGAATGATCAAAGCGGTTAGTACATTTTAAGATCACTGGTTTTAGCGTTTTCATTTGTGTATTCGTATTCGAGAAATTAAATATGTTTATTACAAACAGTAGTATTATCATTAAAAAATCGAGTAAATTACAATATATAGAGATTTTTGACTTGATTCTAATCGTTATTGCTTGAGCCGTCCATAAAGGACGATGCCATTGGACTGGGCGTTCTAGAGATTATGTTATCATTGCCGTAGTCATCAGAGTTCCCATCCACTGAAAGCACAAAATACGAGATGAGAGCTATTCATTTTTAGAAGGTATCAAGCAGGACTTGCCTTGTTCCAGAAAATTAGATTTTCTAGTCTGGGGTATGGAGCTCAGTGAATGTATTATTGGACTGCAGGCCTGCTGATCGGCTGTTTCGAGAGTGGTTGGTAAGTCTAAGAGTCGTTGATTTTGAATTCCATCGCCGGGTCCCATATGCGAGATGTGGTTGAAATTGGTTGGAGCCGATATCATCTTTGATCTACGATCACTGGAGCAGTGCAGGATATTTGGATTAATGGATGTATTTTGTGGGGCATAGCGGCGTAAGTTCGCCGACAGAAATCTTTCTCATTACCAACCGCCTTACCTTTTGATAGTTTTATTAATCTCTCTAATGGAAAATCTCCGCTTTATGTTTGGCATTCCTTTACGGTTTCCCTCACGATATTGCAAAAGGCCCTCTGTAAAAGGATACATAAATAAATAACGATGAATAAAATGAGTGTACTTTCTTATAAATAAAACCCGTCCACTTACTTGTGTGAATATTGGACAGATAAACAATAAGGGGCGTGTCATTAACCGATGACAAGACCACATTTCCCAGATTGTTTAAAGGAAGAGATTGCTTCAGACCAATGGACTGCACCCATTCGGCGGTCTGTGTGTTGAAGATGTCCAGATGCGTGTCCGAGAATACCAGCAAATGGCCATCACAAAAGGCTGTTCAACAATTACAGCAGGGTAAGTATATACACAAAATATAATCTATACAATTAACTCACTGATATACGTGGGAAAGGCTGGATACATGATCTCCCTGTCGCGAGACTTGCGTCCCTGCAAGTCCACGTATATGGCCAGGGTTTGGAATACCAGCAGGTACTCGCCAAAGTTGCCACCGCTTGGACACAGGATTTCAATTACCCGAACCGCATCCACGCCGGAGTAGTTCAAAAATGCACATAGCTGGTTCTCCGGATGAACCAAAGCTTTTGGGGAGAAGATCATCAAGGATATGAGAAGAATTCTACATTAACAATTTCAACGATTGTACTCACACATCGCGGTGGCCTCGCCACGCAGAAAGTAGGCAGTGAATCCACTTTGGTGAGCCACAACCAGTCGCATATCAGACAATATCTGCAGGTGCTGGGCCATGTAGCCGATGGTGAATTCGCAAGTCTTTTGGTGTCTTGTGCGCGTTCTGTTGATTTCGTAGACAACGATCTGTGTGTGGTTATTCGGGCGCTTCAGCGCAATGATAAACGAGTAGACAATGTTGGGGAAGCGACGAATTATTCCAGTACAAGCCGATATGCAGTTCTTCGATTCGATCACTTTGATCCACTCGACATCACTAGCCTCTAATGCTCTTATGGGCAACAGGCGCAGGTTGCGCTGCTTGCCGCAAAGAATAACGAGAATCTGCTCCTCCTCAATGTACCATAGCTGCAAAATCTTTTTGCTCTCGCCAATACGAGCGATTTCTGGAAAAGATATGTAAGTCAAGAATTAGAGTTTAAAAATAAATTAACTTTAAAACGGAGCTGGTAAAAAATACAAGATAAATAAGCATTTCTTATGGCTGAACATAAAACGTGGTTTCTATTTGATTGTTCTCAGTTGAGCTGCACTTCTTACGCTCTTTCAAAAACAAAGTAAAGAGAGAGATTCGGTTGAGCGCTCTCTTTTTAAGAGTAAGCGGAAAATGTTGATATTTCCCTTTGTTTTCGGTTGTTCTAGGTTGAGCTTCTTAAGCTCTTTCATTAACAATGTATGATAGTGATTCGGTTGAGCGCTCTCACATTTACAGTTAGAGGAAAATATTACTTCGCTTTGTTTTCGGGTGTTCTCAGTTGAGCTGTTCTTCTTACGCTCTTTCCATAACAAAGCGAAGAGAGCGATTCGGTTAGGCGCTTTCACATTGAGAGTTTGCAGAAAATTTTGATTGTTTGTTAAGGATTCACCCATTGTCTTAAGAAAAGATCAATATAGCTTACTTACTTTGTTATTTTTGTGGAGGATTGTCAAATTTAAAGGTGACTACTTACCGTACTGATCTAAATTAATGTAGAACAAGCCGTCTTCCGTTCCCAGTAGTATTTGATTTGGATATATGATGACAGAACACAATGCGTTGCGTATGAGGGACAGGGTACTGTCCAGAATCTCGTTTACTTTAAATATAGCAGTATTTGGTAAGCTGTTACGTTTCAATATTCGATGTAGTTCGCCCAGGGCAATGACCCACTTGGACTTTTCAGATTCGTTGTCGGCCAGCATCAGAGTGTTCAGTGAGAGGCCGCCGTCGATGAGGGCGGTTTTTATCTAAGGATCGAGAAGGATTTATATTGGAAATGCTAAAGCTACCCTATATCGGTATAGACTTACTTTGAAAATACATGGCACATCTTTTTTGGCGGCATGAATGACATCACTCTCCCGCACGCTACCCACAGAGAACTCCGGATCCCGCATATCCAACACCTGGGACACGCTCACACTGGGCAAGGCGCACCGGTCCGGAGATATGTCGTAGAGGAACAACTTGAAGTCGCACACGACCACAAACTGGCGTATCCAGCCGCGCTTTATCACCCCCGACTTGGGCACCTTAACGTAGCCCTCGTAGGCAGTACCAATGCCCCGGGTGGGGTCGATGCCCAACGGCCGCTTGGTCTGGTCCATGGGCACGGGACAGGTGGTGGGCACCTTCTGGCAGCAGATCGTGTGGCAGGCGAAGCCGCAGATCTCGCAGACGACGCCCTGGCGCGTGAGTCCCACCATCAGCGAGGTGCAGTGGTTGCACTTGGTGGGGCTGCTGAACGTGCGCACCAGGAACTGATGGATGGCCTTCTTCTGGGACTCCTTTACCATCAGATCGCTCTCTTCGCGAGACAGATCGCTGACCGACACCACGTCCTTCATGGAGGAGGAGGTGTCCTTGTGGTTCTTGCCCGCATACTTGGGCTCGTAGTTGAAGAGCATGCCCGAGGAGTTGCCGCCGGACTGGAAGATGAAGTTGTCGCCGCCGGACTCGTTGCCGAAGCTCTCGGCCGAGTCGAGTATTATCTCCGAGGAGGTCTTCGACATGTCCCGGAAGAAGGCGCTGCTGAGGCCGTGGTGCGAAGACTTGTTGAGGAAGGACTCCGAGTACTCCAGCCCGCCCTTCTGCAGGTCGCGCAGCTCGGTCTCCTTCTTCTGGAAGTCGTGCAGAATGGAGTCGTAGCGCTTCTTGTAGTCGCGCACCTCCTTCTGCGTGGATATCAGGTCGGATCTGGTCTGACTCAGCTCGTCCGATATCATGGCCTTGGCCTGGATCTCCCGCTGCAGGGCGCTCTGCAGGTTGAGCAGCTCCATCTTGTCCAGCTTCTGGGAGCGTCGGTTGCGCCAGTTCTTGTTGTCCACGCCGTTGTTGTTGAAGGTGCCCACGTGCTTCAGATACTCCAGCTCCTCGGTCATCTTGGTGGCCAGCGCCTGCAGGTAGCCACGCGCGTCCTTCTCGTCGGACACCCACTGTATGATCTCCGCCATCTGGCGCTCCCACTGATTGATGGCCTCCCGCTTCATGCGCAGCTCCTTGAAGATTTCGTCGTCCTCGGCCTGCAGCTCCTTCAGGCTCTTCGCCTTGAGGCTGACCTCGGAGCTCAGCCGTTGCTTCTCCTCGAACCACGACGACTTCTCCAGGTCGTGCTGCTTCTTCAGCTCCAGCAGCGTTTCGGCCGAGTCCGTGATGGATTCCAGCTGTGTGTACTTAAGTCTGTCCTGCGTCTGCTGCAGCTCCTTGGCCAGCTCCAGGTTGGAGTTCTCAATCTCTCCCAGCTGCTCGCGCATGGTCTCCATCTCCATGTTGTGGCGCGTCTGCTGGTGACTCAGCTTCTCCGAGAACTGCAGCTCCAGTCTTTCGATCTCGTACGACGACATGTCCGAGGAGATGCTCAGGGGCAGGTTCGTGGTGTCCACGCTGGCCGAGCCCTTGCGCAGCTCCAGCTGCAGTTGCCGGCAGCACTCCTCGGCGTGCTCCCGCAGCTTCTTTTCCTTGGACGCCTCGATGACGGCGTCCTCGATGTGCAGCTCCAGCTCCCGCCGCGTCTTGTCCGACTTGCGCAGCTCGTTCCGCAGGCTGTCGTTCTTCTGTATGGCCCCGTCCAGTTCCTCCTCCTTGTCTCTGACCTGGCGCGAGAGCTTCTGCTTCTGGTTGCGCAGCTCCGAGAGCTTCTCGGTGACCTCCGAGTACTCCATCATGGCGATGTTGCGCTGGGAGACGGCGTCCTGCAACTCCGACTCCTGGGTCTTCAGCCGCTCGAAGATCTCGCTGTGCTGCTTCGTCAGTTCGATCTTCTCCAGCTTGAAGGCCGCCAGCTGCTCGCTGAGCGCCTTGACCTGTTTCTCCTGCACGGAGAAGTCCACCACCGACGAGGCCTCTGTGGCGGTCTGCTGCGGACTGCTAATGGTGTCCAGGGTGTCGTCTCCGAAGCCCGAGCTCTGCTGGTTCTTCTTCGCGGAGTCCAGCGGGGAGCTGCTGCTGCTGCCGCTCAGCGAGAAAGTGAAGCCTATGAAGGGCAGGTGGAAGCCAGAGAAGGCGGGATTGGCCGAGGGGGGAATCGAGTCCGTCAACCGCACGTCGTTGTCGTCCACATCGAAGTTGGAGGTGTCCGTGGGACTCGACACCTCCGGCACATACGGCGCGGGCCCCAGCCTGATGTTCTTCCAGTCGATGCCCACGAACCACGGGTGATCCATGAAGTCCTGGATCCCGTTCTGGCCCAGGCGGTTCTCAGGTATGCAGATCAGCTTGCTCAGCAGGTCCTGCGACGTCTCGGATATCTTGTAGCTGATGGTCTCTTGGGAGGGCAAGTTGAAGCAGTTCTGGTGGTTCATGATCTTGCCGTAGGTCTCCACCAGGCTCTCCGCGTAGAAGGGCGTCTCGCCGTACAGCATCTCGTACATGCACACGCCCAGCGACCACCAGTCGCACTCCGTGCCATAGCGACCCTTGCCGTCCTCCATGGCGCGCAGTATTTCCGGGGAAATGTAGTCGGGCGTGCCCACAGCCACGTTGGACTGGACGGTGCCGTCCTTGTCCAGCCGCAGGCAGGAGCCGAAGTCCGCCAGCCGCACGTGGCCGCGCTTGTCGAGCAGCACATTGTCCGGCTTGATGTCCCGGTGAACGTACTTGATCTGGTGAATACTGTTGATGGCCAGAATCATCTCCGTGATGTAGAACTTGGCCATGTCCTCGGGCAGCTTGTCCTCGAACTTGCTGAGCAGCGTCAGGAGGTCGCCGCCGCAGTAGTAGTCCATGACAAGATACTGAAAATACGCAATAATAATAAGTTGATAGAAGGAGCAGCTGCTTGCCCACTGCTCACCAGGTTGAGATTATCCTGAAAGGCATAGTGCAGGTTCGTGATCCACTGGCGGTCCCCGAACACCAACACATCCCGCTCCTCGCGAAAGCATGCGGTCTCGGCCCGCTTCAGCATCTCCCACTTGTTCAGGATCTTCATGGCATACACCTTCTCCGTGGATATCATCTGCACCACGCACACCTCTCCAAAGGCACCGCGCCCGATGATTTTGAGTATATCAAAGTCATCGCGGCTGAGTCGCAGCTTCCGCACAATATGCACGAAGGGTTTGGCTATTAAATGAGTTTGGAATGAGGATTTGTTGGTCCAATACTAAGGTTCAAGTACGTACACAGCTTGAGAAAGTCCGAAACACCCTTTTCCCTTCGCAGAGAAGAGTTACTGCACTCGTCATAGAGCACGATGAAGGTGTCCAACAGATAATCCAACGAAAACTGATGCCCTTCCGTGTCCTCGCCGAATTCGGAAGCCCATTTCTGATCGCTCGATGTGTCGCTTAGGATATATTTGAGAAATGTGAGCCTTTTCTTGCAGCTTCCCGTGGTTATATCTGCAGGTGGACAGAGAAAGGTTATTTTTTCACTCAATTGGGCCAGGCAGAGGGCGTAATCAGGTGATATAACAGAAGGGACTTAAAGGATATTTGTGTCAACAGCCTATTGGATTTCTGAATCGAAAATAAAGCTAAAATACATAATACAAGACTCAAACTCAACACTTATTTGATAAAGCCATGTCCTCCTTGGACTAAAAACCTAGTTAATGGCTTTGCCACACAAACAGCCACGGCATATTCAACGCAAATGTTTGCGATAAAACTGCACACAGGCCCCAAAACAATGCCGCACCCAACGCCGTCGTCGTAATCACCTGGCTCCTTCCACTTCCAACTCAAAATGTGGCTCGGGGGGTAAAAAATTCAGCTTAAACGGGGAGGTTATCATGGGGACCGGACCGAAACGTGTGGAAACACCGCCGCCGCCGCCGTCGTCGTCGCCCCACCATGTCTTTGTACTTTGCTAAGCAAGTGTGAACGGGCACAAGCGCCCACAAGAAAACTCTGAAAACTAAGCCCTTTTTGTAATAGTTTTTTTTTTTCAACTTTCAACACGGAAGCCCATTCATACACACACGCACACACACTACGCCATTTCTTATTGGAGATCTGTATTTACAATTCATATTCGGCCAAATCAGAGCAATTTCGATTTTTCAAATATGTATGCGGGGTATTATTACATACATATGCACGGCGCCGCCGACCCCCCGTGCAGGAGTATATTAAATATAAGTACATACAAACACGTCTAAGCGTATGTACTTATACGTATGTTTGCTTGTTCTTCCGCACAGATATAAATAAATAATTGTTTATATGGGGTATATGTATGTATATTTCCAGACAAGTGTGCGAAAAAAAACAAATGCGTCAACAAACACTTGACAAGATCTTCGATGGCCGGTTTACGGGGACAACGAACTTTAGAAATTACCACTGAATTCGGAAGATTCGTATTCCATTTTATTATTTGTTATTATATTCGGATTAAATCATTTTTATCCAAGGGAAACACACAAAAACGCCGAACTTAGTGCTGACATAGATGGTACTATCGGTGTTTGTAACAAAGGCGATACATCGATGTTTTTAAAAGAGCGATACATCGATGTTTTTAAAAGAGCGATACATCGATGACTATTTTTAAAAATCGAGAAGCGAATTTTCTCCTCCGTGTCAGTTGGTCAGACTTAAGAGTTACAACTAGTAAAAATCGTTTAAATATTAATTTTAAAAATGTAATATTTGCAATGTATATAAACTAAGGTAAGCACTCTAAAATTTAATATTTATAGTGTATATAAACTAAGCTAAGCACTTTAAAGTATTATAATAAATTATTATTAATAATTGTAGCGTCGCGTAAGAGAATTTATAAGTAGCATTTGTATCTTTTAAATTGTTTTTCTCAAAACTGTTTTGAAAGTCGGTGAACGGATAAGTATAACTTTTTAACACAGGCTTGTGAACTATATATTCGAAACTTTTTATATCTCGATAAAAAGTTTTTTGTACACAATTTAAGATTAAAAATAAGAAATTATAAATTATAATTATATAAATTATAATTCCATACAATATTGTCTTTTAGCTTCAGTATTTTTTTTTTCTAATTATTTAAATTTTTAGAAAATAATGATAGCGTTCTGGTTTTATAAAAAAACATAAATAAATCTACGCCGAGATAAAGCAACCGTTAATGATTTCTGATATACGTAATTCTCACAAGGACCTTAAGCAGACCACAGAAAAAATGAATACAGAAAAATGTTCGGAAATATTTACTAATGGTTATAATGTGTATATATTTTCCTTTCTTGTTTTCCTTATATTTGTTTCTTGCTTGAAGTTTGTTTGTTAATTTTATTCCTGATAAAGGAGAAAAGGCTGATGGTAGATGGTGGATGCTTCTATGTAACCGCGAATTCCATTCTCATCGTTCCTCCGATAATCACTGCAGTGTGAATTGGCTATAAATTTGGCGCTCGGCCGCCAGCCCGCATTTTTGTTGTGGCCAAGTGTAGATAGGGCCTAAGCAAAGCCTTCTAATACTCAATAGCGATCAAACTTCATTGCAAAATTAACATTTGTTATTGTTTCCAAGATATTAAGTGTCCGCAGATGCGCGCAGCGTGGAACTGCTGACGAGGAGTTGGAATATATTCGCTATTTGGAATATATTGGTTTTTACTTTTACGACTATTTGAATAATAAATGTATGTACATACGAGCGTGCATACGCTATATGTATCTAAATATGTGTGTATGCGCTGTGTTAGCAGAATAGTTTGGTACATAAAAATGGGCGATATTTGTGCGGAAAAGGCCCGGATTGATGAAATTTAGTGAATTTGCGGCGGCGTTTGATGTATTTCGGTGTTTTCTACGATTTTAAGGTGCATACCGAAGGAAAAATCGGTTGCAACTAACTGAGGCGTCCGACCGGAGGGTAATTTGCTGCAACAGTGCAACTCGAATGAAGCGTGAGCAAATTTTCATCGCCTACTAAATGCATGGCATTGTTATTCAGGCCGATTAACGAAAAGTCAAATTCTCAGATGACATTTGCCATCAAGCGGGCCCAGATACAATATACTTTCATTGAGAGCTACGGATGCGATGTCATGTATCTGTGGGATGCCTGCATTCTTATAGCTTGAAAACCGATCCCAGTGTTTGCATATTGAAGGGATTATTTTGTTTACTTATGTCTGGAGGATTCCGACACCAAGTGCCAGCAGCCAGAATAAATTTCCGTCAATTCCTAGGTTTTATTAATGCAAATGTAATGCAACCTCCCTTGAAATATGAATCTTACCTTCTTTATCTGTCTTTCAGTAAGGCCATGATGAGGGAATCGGCTCATGAAATCAACATGGACACGTGGAAGCAGTGGATCCTCGAGGCCATATCGAAAATCAGGTCCCAGAAGCAGCGGCCCTCCGTGCAGCGGATCTGCCAGGCCATCGGCACGCACCACAAGTTCCACGAGGACATTGTGGCCGAGAAGCTGGAGAAGGCCGTCGAGTCGGGGGCCGTGATCAAGGTGTACAACAAGGGTCTGCACTCGTACAAGGCGCCGATGGCCAAGCGACGCGTCAAGGTGGACAAGAACACCAATCTTTACAAGCTGGTGGCCAAGGCGGTGCACGATCTGGGCGAGTGCGAGGGCTCCACCATCAAGAGCATTGAGAACTACATACAGAAGTTCAACTGCATCGACCTGTCGCCCAATGTGGACTTCAAGGCGGTGATCAAGGCGTCCATCAAGAAGGCCGTGGACGCCGGCTTCCTGATCCAGGAGGGGAAGCTCTACAAGAAGGGTAAGTCGCTGACGACGCCACGGAAGTGTGCCCCGCCCTCGGACGTGGTCATCAAGGGCGAGGAGAGCTGCACTCACTGCTCCGGCAACTCCCAGAAGAACCTGAACGGCATCCCCGAGCCGCTTAGCTCGTGCAAGCAGTGCGGCATATCGCTGCACACCACCTGCGCCAATATCGCGGGCCGCTGCAAGTCCCAGTCCTACGTGCTGCTCTACATGCTCGTCACCAAGGGCACCAACTGGGACTGCCAGAACTGCGCCGACTGCGCCGTCTGCAAGATGCGCAACCGGGGCCCCTGCCTGCTTCAGTGCTTCGTCTGCAAGGACCACTTCCACTTGACGTGCCTCGACACGATACCGGACAAGAAGCCCAAGCACCCGTACAGGTAAGCCTGCCCTGCATTCCCACCCCTTCTCCTCACAAACTACAATTGCTCCCCTCTTCTAGGTGCAAGACGTGCTCCAAACAAAGCATAGACAACCCGAAGCTGCTCAAGAGGGACAACAATTCGAGGATAAAGACGGAGGCAGGCAACGAGCGGATGACAGCCTCCGCCGACAGGTATGGCCAGAACAAGCGGCAGATTATCAAGAAGGAGGGCCACTCCGACAGTCCGTCGACCTCGAAGCTCTGCGTCTACAACGACGGCGGCAACGGCCAGCGGAGGAAGATGGCCGCGGGCCTGAGCTCGCGGAAGCTGAACCACAGCGAGGATCAGTTCGAGTTTCCGGGCAAGCAGAAGAGGTCGCATATAGTGCAGGGAGGCTACCTGGCCAACAGCCAGGAGACTCGGAAGCGCACCTTCTCCGACCTGTCCTCCTCGAGCTCGTCCAGCGACAGCGAGGACGACGACGACGAGGACGATGAGCGCAACAACAGGGACAACGACCAGGACGAAAGCACGTCCTCCGACTCGTGCACCTCGTCCAGCTCGGACTCAGACTCCAGCGAGAGTTCCAGCGACAGTTCGGAGTGCGACGACGAGAACGACGAGGAGGACTACGACACCGACCGCAGCACGCTCAAAGGCAAGATGTTCGAGAACGAGAAGCAGAGCTGCGCCAAGCTGAATGCCACCAGCGCAGGCCTGAGCTCGCCGGACAGCCACGAAGCCCTGGCCGGCGGCGAGAACAATTGGGGCTTTGCGGCGGTGGCCAAGAATCCGATTGACATATTCGTCAAATCGAAGAACAGCAAGGGCATAAGCTTTGCCACCTCGCCAGCGCATAATCGGGGTCAGAAGGCCGCGCCAGCAGCGGCTGCTAATCCCACAGCCACAGCCACAGCTCCAGCCGCGGTCATGTCCATAAGGCACAAGCCTGGCGCCAATGGCGGGCAAAAGAAGAAGATTGTGCCCCTGAAGAGCATGCCCCTGGAGGCGGGCAAGGCGTTCGAGAAGGGCGACGAAGACGACATTCCATATCTAACCGAGGAGACGGTAATGAAGGTTCAGCTGCTGGAGGAGATCGAGCGCAGCAGGGAGTCCAAGAGCGAGGCCGAGGTGGAGAAGCCAGAGAGCAACCCCGATGAAGATCTGATTGCGAAGCGCGCCAATCCCTTCGAGAACCAACCCCTGCCGCCGGGCGTGACCCAGACGGACGTGGAACTGTACCAGGAGGTGCTTCACAAGGCCGTCGTTCAGATGTCCAACAACCACATCGAGAAGCTGGTCGACGAGCCCGGCCACAAGCCGGGACAGAACACCCAGAGCCCCAAGTCCATTCAGATCGGAAAGTGGGACATCCAGACCTGGTACTCGAGCCCCTTTCCCCAGGAGTACGCGCGGCTGATGAAGCTGTTCCTGTGCGAGTTCTGCCTGAAGTACACCAAGAGCCGCTCGGTGCTGGACCGGCACCAGAACAAGTGCATCTGGAAGCAGCCGCCGGGCACGGAGATCTTCCGGCAGGGCAGCATATCCGTGTTCGAGGTGGACGGCAACGTGAACAAGATCTACTGCCAGAACCTGTGCCTGCTGGCCAAGTTCTTCCTCGACCACAAGACGCTCTACTACGACGTGGAGCCCTTCCTCTTCTACATCCTCACGAAGAACGACCAGAGCGGCTGCCACCTGGTGGGCTACTTCAGCAAGGAGAAGCACTGCACGCAGAAGTACAACGTGTCCTGCATCCTGACCATGCCCCAGTACCAGCGGCAGGGCTACGGGCGCTTCTTGATCGACTTCAGCTACCTGCTGAGTCGCGAGGAGGGCCAGCTGGGCACGCCGGAGAAGCCGCTCTCGGACCTGGGCCGGCTTTCCTACTTCTCCTACTGGAAGTCCGTCGTGCTGGAGTACCTGTACAAGTACCGCAACCAGGCGAAGATCACCTTCAAGGACATCGCCATCAAGACCGGCCTGGCCATATCCGACATCGCCCTGGCCTTCGAGCTGCTCAACTTCATCAAGTTGAGGAAGAACGACGGCGACATCCGCTACCAGATCAGCGTGAGGATAGACTGGAAGAAGGTGGTGGGCCACCACGCCAAAATGGCCAACAGCAGGTCCCGGATCATCATTGAGGCCGACTGCCTGCGCTGGAGCCCCCTGCTGTCCGCGTCCAAGTTGCCCAACATCATAAAACCCATCTCGAATCGCGAGTACTTGAACAACCAAATCGAGCGGAAGAACTCCTCCGACTGCAAGGAGAACACGGAGGAGAACAAGCAGCCCGCAGCAGTCCTGCCGGACATGCCCAAGGAGAGTGCCGACGCCAAGAAGCGTGGACCCAGCTCCGAGAAACCACCCGAGGAGCGGGAGAGCCAGCGCAAGCGCGCCTGTCCCGAGGAGTTTCTCAAGTCGGCCCTGGGCGAGTCGAAGAAGTGCAAGATGGTGACCCCAACGCAGGAGGATCACTCCTTTGGGGGCCACTCGTCCGACTCGTCCGACGACAAGTCCTCGAAGGAGCTCTCGGAGCACTTGACCAAGCGGGCCCAGCGACTGGCCAAGCGCAACGACGTCATTCCGCACACCAACAAGCGGAAGCACTTTGACCGGCCGCTGGATACCAGTGCCGCCACTCCCTCCGATCAGCATGCGCCGCCCATGCAGAGGCAGTCGGAGGCAGCAGCAGCAGATGCGGAGGAAGCCGAGCCCAAGTCGGAGGACACTGCTGCAGCTGCGCGGGAGGTCACCAAGACCTCCTCGCACGTCGATAAAAAGGTGAACATTGTGCCCAAGCTGAGGGGCAAGCAGTCGAACGGCAAGCGGTCCAGCGAGGAGTTGCAGTTCAACGGCAATGCCCCGCCCGAGGCCACCGAGCATAGTCCAGCCAAGGAACCCGCCAGGGAACCCCCCAAAGCCCCCGCCGTGGAGAGTCCCCTTAGGAGCCAAAATCCAGCCAAGACGGAGAGTCCAGCTGAGGCCAGCGGCGGCATCACCGAGCAAGTGCTCGACGCTGTGGCCAAGAAGACCAAGAAGACTCTCTTCTCGGACGCCATGACGTCGTACAAGGCGCTGGACCAGCCCGAGGCTACCGCCCAAGAGGCAGTGGAGTCTGCCAAGGACATGGACGTCAAGGAGGTGAAAGTGCCCGAAGTTCCCGAAAGCAAGCCGAAGCCCAAGAGTCCCGAGAAGGCGGAGCCCGTCGTCGTGGTCCCCGCCCAGCCTGTCCTCGAACCAGTGGCGACGCCCGTGAACACGGAGAACATCAAGAAGTCACCGGATGAGAAGCCCGTGGAGATAAATCTGAACTTCATTAAGTCGTCGCCAGACTCTTCGGTGACGCCCCCCGCGGTGCCCGTGCCAGTGTCCGAGGCTCCGTGTGCCAGTGTCCAAGTCCAGCTGGAGAAGCCCCACGAGAATGTGCCTGTGCTGCCCGCCCAGCCCGCTCAGCCCCTTGAATCCCAAGTTCAGAGGCCGGTGGACGTGGAGAAGGCAAGGAAAACCGAAGCCCTTCCCATCAATCCGCCACCGAATCTTCGTGCGGAAGTGCCAGCCATAGTGGAGCCTCCAAAGACGCAGCCAAAGTTGCAGGAGAGGATCACGACACCGGAAAAGTCAGAGCAGCCGCCGTCCATGCCCAGAGAAATGGCCGACACCAAGGAGAAGGCCATCAAAAGGGCCATACCTGCGGTGGAACCACCCGTGGTGAAGCCCGAGGTGAACAGCGGCGACAAGAAGTACGATCCCAGCAAGTTGAAGGCGGTCGTGGCCGAAAAAGAGCTCATCAAGACGGACCACCAGCTGGTGCAGGTCAAGGAGGAGGAGGTCAAGGCGAATGCACGCATGCCCGCCGCCGTGCATCCCATCCGGGAGAAGATCCAGCTGAAGGGCAGCAACGAGCACAGCGCCGCCGCCGCCGCCCAGCTGCAGAACTCGATTCCCTCCCAGTTCCCCAACCTCAACCAAATGCCCAACTACCACTCCTCGCAGTACTGGCAGTGGGACTACTACAGCTACAACCTCTCGCACCTGGACCCCGCCACGCAGAAGGGCCAGAAGCAGTTCCACAAGGACCTGGCCACGACAATGGCGTACACGCACAACTTCACCCAGAACCTCTACCAGTCCGCCAACCTGGCCATGCAGCACGCGCACCACCACCAGATGCACCAGACCAAGGAGAAGCACAAGGTGGAGCGCAAGGCCAGCGGCAAGAAGGAGGAGCACCAGCCCAAGGCGGTGTCCGGCGGCGGCGTGAACGCGCGCGAGGATGCCCATGTCCAGCACTGCAACGAGTACGCGGCCAACAACCAGGCGGCGGCCATCTACAACCAGAAGTGCGCCGCCACCCAGCAGAAGCAGGCCCAGGCGCAGGCGCAGCAGATGAAGTCCCTGGCCAATGCCCAGAACGCAGGGCCTCGCCAGAGCAATGCCAATCCTGCCGAGACGACGGTTCTGATGCCCAACCCGGGCACCGTGCCGGCCAAGCAGAAGGCCGAGCACGGCGTGAACCCGACCACAGTTATTTCGCGCGAGCCGAAGCTGAACAAGATCGGGCAGCATCCCAACATACAGCACGCTCCGCCCTCCCAGCATCCCAACCTGCAGGTCCCCGGCGGCGGCGGGGGCCAGGCCGAAGTCAATCCGAATTTGGTGTACAACACAGAGCCGTCGGCCAACGCGGCCATGCAGCAGCAGCAGCAGCAGCACTACGACTGCGGGATCAATGCGCAGATAGGCATGGAATCGCCGGCCAACATTGGCCCGGCCATCTCCCACGGCTCCCAGGAGATCGCGGCCACCGCCAACGTGCACATGCATCAGCCGCACCGCCAGTTCTCCGACTGCTCCATGCAGAACCAACCCGTCACCACGCCCATGCACATGTCCATCCAGAACTCGCACATGCAGCAGCAGCAGCAGAACAGCCTCAACATGAACCTGGCGGCAGAGGCCTCGGCCAACATCAACCTGCTCAACAATCCGCAGCACCAGCAGCACCAGGCAAGGAAGCTGAATGCCCAGGTAGGGTGTCCTAGGTGCTCCTACGTATATCTAACCCAAACTAACGTAAACTTCCTTTCCCTCTCGTTATTCCAAAGGCGGACATTGCGGTTAGCTCACCGACCACGCCCTCGCACAGGGCCACCACGCCCAAGCAGATTCGCAGCGGGAATGCGTCCCAGCAGCAGCGGGACACCAAGAACGCGGCGCCACCAACAACCACATCGAATACTCATCACCAGATTCCACAGGGCGGAGGCGGAGGAGGAGGAGGAGGAGGAGCCACTGCGAATATTGCCAAGTCGCACCAGGAGTCGCTGCACAACCTGCAGTTCTCGCAGCACGGTGGCCACCAGCAGAACATGCAGACCATCGACTATGTGCCGATTCCGCAGCTCAGCCAGAACTTCTCGGCCAATCCCTCGAACTACGACATCGTGAGCATGCCGGCGGTAATCCAGCAGCGGATGCACTCGCTTCCCAACAGCCATCAGCGCATCGAGCAGCCGACGTCGGCGTGTGCCGTCAACAACTTCTATTTGCAGAACAACATGCCTGCCGCCTCGGAGAATGCGCCGCGCGTGCCAGTGTCCAGCTCCCTGGGCGGCCCGCCGTCAGCGGGCAACGACCAGCAACGGCAGTCCGGGGGCCAGGATGCAATATCCGCGGCTGTCAACAGCGCGGGCACCACTGCCTCCCTGTGCAGTCTGTCCAAACTGCAGCAGCTGACCAACTGCCTGGAGAGCCAGCCGTGCAACACTTCCCCGGGAGCGCAAGTGAACCTGGCCCCCTCGCCGCACCACCCCATTCCACCCAACTCCATGACGCCGCCCCCGCACCTGCTCATGCAGAACAGGAACATCTCCACGCCACCGCACGCCAACATGCTGCAGACGCAGGTGGCGCCGCTGCAGTACCACAAGTACTATCCGGGCAACATGAACATCGCCCCGATAGCGTCGGCCCAGAACACGAGCCGGAACACGGCCCGCAACACCCCCTCCGCCCCCGTGCAGCACACCTCGGCGCCCATGGGCAGCGGCGGCAACAACCGCACCACCACCAACGTGCACATCAGTCCGAACCTGATGGCGCCCTACGGGGCCATCAACAGCTACCGCATGTCGCCGCAGCAGTCGCCGCCCACCGGGAGCTACAGCTCGGGCAGCGAGTACCCCAACTCGCAGATACCGATGCAGATGATGAATATGCAATCTCAGTACCAGGATGCATGCGTGCTGCAGCGAGGCACTCCCTCCAACCCGATGTATCCCACGTATTCCCCTTACTTACCTCTCAACGGTTCTATTCGCAGATAATAGATGCGCACATTTTATATGTTATTGTATTGAGTATGATTTGTATATATAAATGTGTGCTGTAAATAAATATACTATACTATATAATGTCAATTAATCAGTTTCATTTACTCGTTCGTAAGACTTGGGGTTGGGTTTTATAGCACAACCAAAGGCGGTGGAATTACTAAGATGAGTAATGATCATACGTTTCAATTATAGAGAGACACAGAGAACGAGGTGCTATAGAGCGCGCTCTCTCTGTCTCCATGGCAACAGTCTTTGCTAGGACGTAGCGCTATATCCTACACGAAAAATGCGTGTGCTATAAAATCGTATGGCGTTCGGCGCCTTAGAAAGTAGTAGTAGTAGTCTTTGGCACAACCCTATCTCGCGGGAAAAGAAGAGGAGAAGTGACTTAGTGTTGGGTAAATACCATAACTCACAAATAATTCTTAACCGTCTTTCGTTTTGCGGTCTGCACACTTACACAACCGAAAACGACGATTCGTTCGTGCTCTCGCTCTGAACAGAACTTTTCGTTTCTCTTAGTTTTGGTTTTCGGTTAACTGTTCTCAATTGCGTGGTTTTTGTTATGCTCACTCAACAACACCTGAGAGAGGGCGATCCAACTTAACGCTCACTCATTGAGGGTCAGCAGAAGAGCGAAAAAACGAAAGACTAATCGTAAACGTCATTTGCAAAATGCAAAAGACTAAATTTGCCCACTTGGGTGAACATATTTATTTGTTTTTTTTTTTTTCAAGAGTCAAAAGTCATATTGCTCACTTGTTCTCTGCTCAATTGCTTACTGATCATTTTTCAGTATATCAATTTTTCACTTGTTTACTTATTCATCAAGAAACTATGGAGTACTACATTTTAATGACTAAATAAAATACAATATGTAACCACTTACTTTCTAAAATGCAACATTGAACAAATTAGCAAAGTAGGAAAATCGAATAACTCAACAATATATAAAACAAGCCGAAGTTTATATACCCTTGCAGAAAATTTGTTACTTATTTTAAAAGATTTTTTATAAAATATAACATGTGTAATGTAAAATGTATGCAAAATGTAAAATTCATATGTAAAATATAAATTTAGACCGATCTTTCCTATGACAGCTATACGATACATTGGTCCGATTTCAATGAAATTTCTAGGAGGTGACTATAATTATATTAAAAAGCTATAAAAAAAAAGTTTCATTCGAATATCTTAAAAAACAACGAAAATATGCCAATTTTTTTATATCGTTTCTATGGCAGCTATAGGATATAGTCGTCCGATCCGGCCCGTTCCGACATATATGTATAGCAGTGAGAGTATATGGAAGACCATATGCAAAGTTTCAGCCCGATAGCTAAAAACTGAGAGACTAGTTTGCGTAGAAACGGACAGACGGACAAACGGCCGGAAAAAAAAGTTAACGAACAAGTGAACAAAAAAGTACAATTTGGAAGGAACATGTTCACTCTCTTAGTTCGTTGAACAGCTATTTTTATACCTCTCTCAGTTCGATGAACAGCTCTTTTTTGTTCACTCACTCATGACCAACCCAAGACCATGATACAACTATAGAAGGTAGCCCAATGAGCCATTTTAGCAACTATGTTTTTTCCCCATCCCAAAAATCAAGTAAGCGCTCTGATGTTTAATACTTTTTCTTTATTGCTTAGATCTAACAATGTTTAATCAAAGCTTGTTAATTATTTCGAATGTGTGCTATTATCTAGACTAATGTCAATGTTCTTTCTTTATTAGCTTTCTTTCGTTTAGTTCGGGGCCTGGTTTTGGCCCGTGACCAAAAGAGAGACCAATTATCGAATGTTATTTCGTATGAGTTTTTTTTTTTTCTAATCATGGGCTTCTAAATTAAATACAGTTTGGGTAGAACGATTGGCTTAAACGGTACGTTACGCGCTATGAATATTTATTTAGGTTTCGTCTGTGTTCCAAGTCCAGAATGAAAGCTAATAACTTAATTAACGTAATTAATCATGCGCATTTAAACTTTAGAGGGTGAATTTACTATAGTATCATAATAAATAAATTAGCGAAATAATGGTAGGGAATCGGGGGCCGAGCTCTGTTTGTCCAGTTAGGGTCACGCGTAAGCGACAATCGCACGAATCATACAGTTGCTAAAATAGTACTTCCACACGAACACTAGCGATGAGATAAAATGTAATAATGTGTAATAATATTTAGTATAGGAAGCATTTTGTGTGGTTTATCGATCAACAGCTGATCCCCCCAATTGTCTAGCATTGTGATAATGATTTCCTCATTAGACACTTCACTTCTCAGGCGGAGTACATTGAAAAAAATGTAAGAATTAAAACCTCGGGAATACTTTCTACACGGCAAAGCATTGCATACATAAATACATCTAATAATAAACAATATAAAATTAGTCACAAGTCGGAGTCTGAGTATATTTGAGCTCGTTAAAGCGGCGCTTCGCCCTCAACTGGACACCGGAGATGTGGGACCATCAGAGTCTCTATTTACAGTCGCTATTGCGACGACCACTCGTTAATGGGGTACGTGGTGCTCCCGATGTACGACGGCTGCCGAATGGGCTCGTTGGACGCCGGCGCATTCACGGCCGAGCTCCAGTGTTGCCTGGGAAAGACATTCGAGTTGGCGTACGACGACGGCGCACCGATGTAGCCCGCGGGCGGGTGAAGATTGGAATGATACGGCGCGAAGTTCAAGTTGCCGTACGAGGTGTAGTTGTTAAGGTGATAGCTGGAGGCGGGTGGCGCGGCCTTGTGCTTATTGTCGTAGTAGTCGTAATATTGGGGCGGATACTGGGAGTGCTGGTGGAAGGTGGTGGCGGGCGGCTTGGGAACTGTCTGGAAGTACGAACTGTCCGTCGCCTCGCTGGGGTGCGGCGGCAGTGGCACATTGGGCTGAATACTACTGTTTGCATTGTTGTAACCTTCGCTGACGGCCGGCGGCAGGTGATTCGGATGCTTGTACGCCTGCGGCAGCGGCTGCTGCTGCGACTGTGGCGGCTGTGACTGCGAGGGTTGGTGTTGCTGCGGCTGTTGTTGCGACTGTGACTGCGGCTGCTGCTGCGCCTGCTGCTGCGAGTAGTTCAAGTCGCAAGGCATCTGATGTGGATTTGAGGTGCTGGCTAAGCTGTTGTTTGGTTGCGTTTGCGGCTTAAAGTGCGGCATGTTATCCGCGGACTTTCGCTCCTTGCTGGCAGTTGTGGCTGGAGTTGTGCCTTCCTTGCTCTTCGCGATATGTTGTGTGTGTTCGTCGTCAGCGGTCAGATCCTTCACATCTGCAACAAAAAGTAGTTACTATCCTCTCATATTTACTAGGGACCCTCGCCTTACCTTGCTCTGGGGTTTGGGGCTTGGCGGTGTCAGTGTCGCAGTCGGATGTGATGTCGATCACATCGTCCCTATTGTTTGGTTTCTCGGCCTCGGTCTTTGCCGTAGTCCTTATGGCTATGATCTTGCCGCTGTCCAGCTGCATGTAGATGCCCTTCGCCGACTTCAGGACCATGACGCGCTGCCCGGCCTTTAGGATTATGTTGGCCTTATCGGCCGAATTCGTGGGAATAACAACATCTGCAAAAGAACACAGGAATTAGCAAGCGATTCAAGTTGTGGCTGCAAGTCAGGAGGGGATTTACCAAGTGGTAGAGTCATTTCCTGGGCCGTCATTCCCTGTCTCTGCCACACATCGGCGGGTATCCAGCGTGTTGTGCGTCCTCCTCCAGTGGAAGTCGATGTGTGTGTTTTCATTTGCTATATTGTCATGAAAAATGGTATTATTAAAAGCAACTTAAGTAGTTAACGTAGGCTTTCTTTTATTACGTTTGGACGATGTCGACACCATGTCCCTATCAAAATTAACCGCCTCTTTCAATCACTCTTAAATAACCGCCTTTGGAGTTTCAGAGCTTTGTATTTCGAGGAAAAATTGGGTGTTTTTCTGTCCCGACCGCAGAGCAGAAATATTCTCGTGCAACAGATCAAGGAGCCTCACATTGTGTTAAGCTAATTTTCATGAATCTTTATGCCAAAAGCATTCATAATTTCAAAAACACTAAGGAATTTGTGAATGCTTATAGTATTTTCTCACTAGAGACCATCCAGGTTCCACTATCCACCATGGTGGCTTCTTACGCGGAAGTCAAAAGGGAGGTGTTGTGATATATTAAGAAGATCGGCTATAACCGCGCTACCGACACCTTCCGCTTGGTAAAGCGACTTGTTGGAATCCTCCAACCTTTCGACATGAACTGGTTCAAGCGAGGGAAGGTAGAATTGGTCATCTTGATGAACCACTCTGGTCAGCTCGCCAATGACTAGACCCGCTTGGACTGGAGTGCCCAGTGTTGAGTTCACTATATATGATACGACGAATATATGTAATATAACATTTAAAATTAGTTGCTGCTCTTAAGCGCCAGGGAGTCGCTAATCAATATTTTTCCTTATATTTTCTGCCTTTCTTTAAATTTATTGTTTCACTTTCAGCTGGAGAAAGCAGAAGGAGCGGATAGGGGATTGTGGATTGTGCAATGTGAACACGAATCCCATTTCGTTCCCTAGAAAATCACGTAGTATAAAAAGACTATTAGAAAGTGTAGTGACGACACTGATGAAATCGTTAATAATCAATATTTTACGGAATTTTTTTTTAGTTTGTATAGACCATCGGGTCGAATGGCAAATGTATGGGTAATATTCTTCGAATAAGCTAACTATGGAGACTATGAAAGACCCCTCTTAAAAATATAGACCATTCTCGAGGAATCGCACTGTTAGCTCAATATTCAGCAAATTTCTTACCGGTGTCATGGGCTTGGTGATGACGGTTCCATCGTTGTTCACGATCTTGTAGTGCATTTTCGCAGGCGTATAGGTAAATCGCTGATTGACAGCTGCTTTCTTCTCGAGCTCATAGCTGCGATGGGCCTGTCTCTTTTCGGCCTGTGACAGCTTTCGGTCCTTCTGATCGACCAATAAGGATTCGTGCAGGAACGGGTCCTTGGTCACGCAATGCTTATGCAGCTCGAGAATGGTGTTGATTATGGAGTCGGCATGAACCTTAGGGGCGGGCACCTCCTCATCCCTCTCCTTTTTAACTACGACCTCTGCTGCCCCTGTGCCGTTTTGTGTTTTAGTCTCATCCACATCCATTGGCGCACCTTGGACTCCCTCTGGTGGCTTTGCTGGCTCATCGGCTGATTGTGGCGACTTATTTGATTCATCTGCTGCCTTGCTGGATTCGTCTGCTAGCTTACCGGCGGACGCGTCTGGCGATAGCTTACTGCTGGCCTCAATCGTTGGAGAGCTCGGCTTGCTAGACGACTCATCCACCGCTGGCTTGCCTGACTCCTCGACCACTTCCTCATCAGAGTCGTAGTCGTGGCACAGATTCGTGATGTCCTTCATCGAAAGATGTGCCTCGGGGTTACACTCGTCGACAATGCGATCAGACATGCCCTGCTTTTTGATCTGCCTGTCGTATATCTTCTTCTCCAGACATCTGTCCATTACAATTCTGTACACAAAACACGGCTTGGTCTGTCCATATCTGCAGGGAATCGGTTTGGAACGGTGAGATTCCAGTTAGCAATCTCTCCATTAATAAGCTTACCTGTAAATCCTATACACTGCTTGGGTGTCGTGGCAAGGGTTCCAACTGGCATCGAATATTATTACACGATTCGCACCCGTGAGGTTAATGCCCAGCGAGCCGGCTCTTGTTGATATCAAAAAAAGCTTAACATTACTATTTGAGTTGAATTCATTGACTAGCCTTTCCCTTTCTTGCGAGGAAGTGGAACCATCCAAACCTGAGAAGGGTATTTAGAAATAATTATTATTAATATGTCATAAATATGAGATAGCAGCGGCTTCGCCCGTTGGAAAAATAGAATTCCTTGAGGATAGTTTTATAATTTTGGTCAGACGTTTATATACTTTAGGGTTAATTAAGTTGACATAGGTAAAAAAAAGGTTAAAAACATATAGAGGATAAGTTTTCTAGGGTGTGAACCGGGAACCTTCGATTCCAGGTGGTCTAATCTGCTCTATGGAAAAAAGGTTTTTTTTTTGAGAATACTTCTAAATTTATTATTTTATGAATTTGTGGTAACTTTGCGTTTTGAAGTGGATCATAAAAAGAAGCATCCCGATTTCGTTAAAGTAATTTATTATCTATAACTTAATCGAAGAAATGAGCAAACAAATCCGGTTTTTCAAAAAACTAAATCGATATTTTCCTCATTTTTGTCATAAAGAGTGTATAATAAAAATTATTTATCGGAAATACAACATCTTCGCTTCAGTTCTAGAAAATACAGTTCAAAAGACTGTACAAAACTTTGAAAATAAACGGTTTAGCCGTGTCCAAAAAATAGTGGTCACCGAATTTCAAAAATTAAGTTTCGAAAAATAAGGCTAAAGTTTCAAATACTTTGGACACCTAGTTACAATTGAGTAAAACCGAAGACGTTAGAATTACTAACGCTTGACGCGTTTTTTGTGCAAGCTCAAAAACTGGCTCTACGCTTTCTTGAAATTTTGCTTCAAAAGACAGAGAGAGTGCGCTCTAGATAGTGTTGGGTTGCTCATGAGTGAGTGAACAAAAAAGAGTTGTTCACTAAACTGAGCGAGTGAACATGTTCCTTCCTTTTTGTTCTTTTTTGCTCACTTGCTCATATGTTCATTTTTGCTCAGTTACTCCGTTTTGCTCACTTTGTTCCCCTTCAGAGGGCGAAGAAATGAGAAGAATTTTAAATACCAAAAGCGCGAAAAAGAGCAAGTAGTTTCTCATTATTGCGCTTTAT
>JAEIIU010050647.1:0-17185 GCA_018874675.1 Drosophila baimaii
ATATTGCCTCAGTTTTCGCTGAAATCGGCGTTTAAATGGGTGGGCTCGAAAACCACTTCTGTTTTTGTCCCCAGCGAATGCGGTAGTTTTTTGCAATTATCTATGAAAATAAAAATGTTAAAAAATTATTCTTATCACTGATCAAAGAGCTAAGGAGAGTCAACAAATTAAGCCTATTGTCAACTCCAATCATTTTTGTATTATGACTTTTTTTTCGTTTGAAGTGTCTACGAATGTCCCGAGCGACATTATGGACATGCCCATATATAAGAGCAAAAGGTACCCGAGAACAGCTGCCAAGCAGAAAACTATGCCATGCTTTTTGTTATTCTTTCGGTTTTACTTTGAGATGAAAAGACCAGCTTTTAGTTGCCTTTTTAAAATCATGCTTGTTAGCTATATGAGTAAAAAGCTTTCAAAAGGCTAATAAACTGAAAGCATATAACTTTATTTTAATACAAATACTTTAGGTATTAAAGAATATTAACTTAGTTCAATTTATAAAAATAAAAAAAAATATTTATAAATATTTAAAAATATTTTCCGTAATACATTTTGTATGCTTTTATTCGGAATTTGTCTTTCACATAAGAATTCACAATCCATCGCACATGTCTGGACACCCTTCGACTATTCGATTCTCTTTCTTGATCCATATGCTGTCTCTAAGCTTCCTCGTTTTCATCCATTTATTGGTTTAATTTTGTCACGTTTTCGGGGAGAAAGTGCGCCACAAAAAAAAAAAATATATGGAAAGCAGTGAAAATGGCAGACAGACAGAGGAGCGAAAGGTTCTTGCAAATCATTTCCATTTCAATGCTGCCTTTTATTTCGCTCTTTTCGCCTTTTCCGAAATAGCAATAAATAGCAAAATTTACCATTTTGTGCAGCGAGGACTTTCAAAAGTTTCCAGCGAAAGTTTTTCGTTTCCGAGCAATTGTTTTTCTCTATTATATATGTTTTTGCTGCCTTTCTCTGCCACTCAAATCAATTTCGAATACTTAAAGCTGATGATGATTTAAAGATTTACCTGGGATTATAAAGGCATATCCCCCTTTACATGACTGCAATCGGTGAACCGAACGAGCAGGGACCGGTGGAAAATTGAGAGGGTGAAGGGACAAATGTCGACGGTGACCCGCTGCCAAGTCAATAAATTCTCATTGCCTAAGCCATAAATCAGCATCATGGCGCGCTAAGTGTCATTTTTTGTGACGTTCGGATGGCTTTTTACCAGGTGAAACCACAACAAGGGGCGGTTCGAGTCGCTAAGAGAGAGATGACTATGCACATAGAGAAAAAATGTGGTAAATATGAGTTCGGGAGCTATCTACCTTCACCAGCAACTCCTTTTTCATTTCTTTCTGCTTTTATGATTGCAAACTGAAAGATTTTTTATGTGCACTTATTTTCGTATATGTTTCCTTGAATTAATTCCATATACTTTTGATTATTGTGGACATAAATACACTAAAATGCTTAAACTTTCATGTTTTTGAATTTAAAGAAATTTATCTCAGTGTAGATTGGCTGGGAATTGGATCTGTTACTGGCAGTTTCACAATGCGCGTTATAATTTACACCTGGCGAAAAGCGAACTGCAGAAGGAGCAGCCAACCCTCAACCAACTACACTAGTCATTTGACCTTAAACAGACTAGGTATGCTTTCTGTGGGAGGGATGAGGGATATAAAGGTTATTCAGGGGGGGGGGTCAACAAAGGGCGGCGTAAGGAGTGGGAGCCGTAATCTTTGTTGCGGTTTCTGTGGTTGGCTAAATGTGCCCCGGATCCGGATCCCAACTGTTCTGAACTGGTTATATATGTAGTGCCATGTTATATATTTCAGTCAGAAGCTTCAGTCAATTGCTTGATTTGAAAACTGACAAAGTGCGAGAAGCGAATAGTTGATTCTTGAGGGGAAACAGAAACTTTACTTTTTCAGGTGATTGATGGTTTTTCAACCTTAACAATTGGCCAGAATCTTTTCCTTTCCTATCCAAATTAAATGTTCAAAAGTAAATCCAAACATTTAAAAGTTTTATGGATATTCCTTTCAGGTTTGTCAATTGCTTTTATTTGACATCGATTATCCTCAGCAGTTTACTTGTAGATCGACTTAAGTTTCCAATTTTTTTACTGCCCCTTTATCATTCAGAAAATCGATGGACTGTAAAAGGACTAATAAAATGTTCCAATTAAACCACGATTCGATCAATAAAGGACACAGTCGTTCGTCGGGGCAACTTAAAGCTTTACGCTTTTATTGGAAAGCCCATCTATCTGGCTCTTACTGGCAGTGGAACCTCCACTTTGGAGGAGCCCCCATTACCAGTCCCGCCGTTGCCGCTTTGCTCCAGGCAGCAGCGTTGATTGCCGTAACAGCTTTTGAAATTAAGTCGCTGCAAGTCGGCCATAGTTGAAACCAGGGGCATGTTGGGGAGAGCGGGATAAGCGAATGATTTCAGGACCAGGGGACATATGCCAGCAGAAGATGGAATGAGGCTCAGAGCAAGTCGGAGGTACACCAAGGAAAAACAGCACTTAAGTTCAATACTTTAACATGGGAAATTAATGTTATTACGAAAAATATGTGATAATCCAAAACGAAAATCGAAACCTGGCCGTTTAAATGTTTTTGTAATCCCTAGTGCGTGGTATTTGTGCATAGATTTTATTTTTGTACTCATATACACTAATTGGATCTCCCAAAGAACTTTGCAGGATCAGACTAACTGCTGAGCTGGAGGAGCTACTTAGCACTCATCCTTGTTTTCAGCAATAAGATAACCAAGAAAGACATATTCTGAATTCTTTAAGATACTTATTTTTATTTCTTAAGTCTTTAACTTCTAAACACAATTTAAAAAAAAAAACTGAATAATTTTGGGTTTCTGTTATGCTATCTATGCTTATTTAGGATAATTATACAAAAATATATGATATTTTTTCGGTGCAGGGCTCCACACACTTGCACAATTGACGCAATTGCAGCGATACTTTGATTTTATTTCATTTGCCGGCAACATCTGAGAAACGGGTGGGGTGAGGTCCGGAGAGGGGGGAAACGAGTATAAAATGCAGGCGCACCAGAGGAAGAGGCGAGAGATGAAGAGCCAACCGGCGAAACAGTTGCCAATAAAAACTGCATCGAAAACGCTTAACCAAGCAGCGTGCATCAAATTGATTTCATGCTCCTCCAACGTTGACTGTAGTTTTACAACGTGCATCATCCGCACTCCCGCACACTCACACAGACACACACAGAAAGCCCCAAAAAATATGCTACGCTTTTCCCCGAGTCGCACAAAAATATTGTCTGTCAATATTCGAATACCGCACATCGCAATCCACACCCAAAAACCCAAACCCAAACTCGGAAAACGAAGCGAAACCAAAGCAAAAACCATTGAGGAGCGAATGGTAACGAAATGTAATTTTTGTTTTCCCTTCCGTTGGCCCTCCGCCACCCACCGCACACCAAAAAGTGATGAAGCAAAAATAAAGGAAAACACAACAACAATGAGCACAAGGACTAAAAATTCAGGAAGTAAAAAGAATGAACTACGAATTGTGTTTGCTCTGGTATCGGAATCAGTTGCTTGATAACTTTAATTCAAACAGTATTTTCTTAAAAATAAATGGAAAATAAAATTTATTTGGCGAATTTCGAATACAAAAATAACCAGTTTCCCCGATACATTCGGCATAGCAATTATCCGAAGTATAAAAATGGTTTTTTGTGGCACCGCATCCACCATATGATATTGCGTTGCAACTATATGACTGAAATACCCAACGGATACACCTTGCTCTGCAAAGACCCGGCACGGTGGGAATATCATAACATTTTTCTTGAAAATAGAAAACAATTTTTGTAATTATTGTTATACATTTTTGGATATGTACAATTTATTATAGCCAAATCCTCCTAAGGGCAAAAAGCGATAAGTGCGAAGACAAGGCAATAAAAACGGATTGCATGTGGTAAGATCGCTTTCAAAAAGTTTACAACTTCACTTCTCACTGAAACCCGTTTTACATACCATAAAACAAAATATAATTAAATTACAGCTAGAACTAATTATATTATTGCAAATTACGTTGCTTCCTCGGACATAAAGAGGAACACAACTGAATTTTTTCTTTGTGTATCTTAAACATTATTTATCTTACCTAAAAAATTCAACTGCCTAAGAAACATAATTTATTTGTATACTAACAAGGCATGGTAATTATTTCGAAACTTTTCTATTGATTTAATTACCCAAAGAGCCTTTGATATTTTTAGAAAAGTAATAGGTGCCACACAAAAGAGTATTTAAGGGGGAAAGGAAAAGTGGCATTCGTGAAAAACGTGAAAATTGCCGCCGCTGTTTTCGATTTTTACGTTCAATCCCTCAATCAGCAACTACCTTCACGCCCCGTCGCTTCCCGATCCCCCGCTTTCATGTGCCAACAAATTCATGGCGCCAAAGAGGGAATCCAGTTATCCTGGTATGAGAATGGCGCATGCCTTTAAACTAGTTATTTCAAGGATATGTACAGCACTCGCGCTCGCTTACTCTGGTTTCAAACCAAGAAACAGACAGAGAAGCTATGAGCCCCCGAAAAACCTGACAATCGGCGGCTTTGGCAACAATTTGGCAGTGTTGTTGCCAGATATTTCTTTATCTCCAAAAAAGCATCGCGTAAGAATAAACTACATATTACAATTGCGTTCGAAATAATAGTTACAGATAATAGTTAAAGATATTCCTAAGTACTCAACAAGTTAATTATTTTATTTATATTTGAATGGAAATTTGATATTATCTTTATGTCTTCTGAATTAATTTTCTCAATGCAAGTGGAACTTAAAACTTTATTTCGTCTTAGACCCCTACATAACCCCGTATATACTTGAATGGGAATCGTGTAGCTGTATCATATATATTCAATTTGCAACTCTCAGCATTGTTTGGCATGTTTAGCAGCTCACTGAGCAATTTGCGAGATGCCATGCCAGTGAGCCAAAGCCAAAGTCAAAGCAGTTGCCAATCGCAATGTGAAACTCGCCGAAAAAAATGCGCTTATCTCAAGATGAAGGATCCAACTGGAAGGCACTTAACACATATATATGTATATTTACGGGGGAATATTTAATATGCGCTCTTTCCAGGGATAAAAAGGTTCTTGAGCTTTGCTTAATGCTTAATCCATTGTTTTCAAGTGCATTGTACTTTCGTAAATATTCATGTTTACCCCAATAATAATACAAGTAATAACAATAATACCTTACGTGCCTTCGAAATGCAAACGCAGTTGGAACCAGAGTGCACTTTGGCATTTTCACTTCAGGAGGCATTCCTGCCTAAGTGGAGTTTCGAACATTAAAGTTAAATGCTAAGGAAAAGTAGCTGTTTAAGTTGAAATAAATTAAGTTGGATTAAATAAGGTCACTATATTGTTAAATTTATATACATGATTAAAATGAAATTGTAATTATTAAAATTAATTGTAATTAATGAATTAATGAATTATTATTTATTATTTAAATTATATATCGATTTAAAGGGCCTAGAATGCAAATATTGTAGGACTTCTTGGGGTCATCTGATGGTCAAGCAGCTAATAACTTCTAAAAATTTATGTATTACGATTCCTCAAGAAATCTTTAATAATTAGTAAGTAAAATATTGAAAAAAAAAATATAAAATCTCGGAATAAAATTTCAAAATAAACTAAAGTCGAAAGCCTATGTATGCGTTCCCTATGCATCGATGCACTGCTTCCGTGCACTAGAATTCCCAACTATTAAGTCAGAAACCGCATACTAATGAAGAAAAAGGTGAAACATCTATATATCCAAGCGGTGGACTCACTTAAAAGAAACTTTTGTTACATTATTCAGCAATTAGATTCCAGTCGCTTGGCTATGACAGGAGAGTTGGCACGAACGTACGCACGCACACTCACACACACAAACACTCACCACACCGGTGGCACACATGCACATCAATCAAGCCGCAGAGCGCAGAGGATCGAGTGGCGCGGTAACCTTTAGAGAAATCAACCGCAAATTGGTTGTGGCAATCGATGGCTAATCGAAGGAGGTAAGTCCTCCAATGCGGATGGCATCGCTGAAGTGTCAATGGCAACATTCCATAAAGCACAACTGACACTTCGAATAGGAAGTCCCCCTGTTCCATCAGCATATCCTTTCCCTTTTCTTGTGTCTCTGGCAACTGAATTTGATTTAAGGCCCAACTAGTGCTGGATTTTCTAGCAGCAGAAAAAATGCAACTGGCAAAAAAAAAAAACGGAAACACAACTGGAACACACAAACTGCCACGCATATATATCGAGAGGCGGCGGACGAGTGTTTTTTGAGGGCGTGGCGCGTCAAAGTCAGTCAAAGCGAAGGCAAAACCTTTAGTCAACTTTGAAAGATTGATTAGTTTTTAACAACTTGTGACTGGGAAGCGGCCAGAGAGTGGGGGGGGGGTAAGCTGTGGCGAAAAAGGCTGTGAAGGGGCTCGTTCTGGGCTCTAGATCTAGTTCTGCGTTATGCGTCCCAGTTTTCCCCAGGCTACACTAGCAGAAAAAAAAGAGAGCACGTCGTAAAAAAAAAAAAAAAAATAAATGCATTTGAAATTCAATTAAAAATCTAATGTTCAGGAAAATAAGGAATTATAATAGTACTTCATAAAAGGTAAATCGCTACCAAATTAATAACATAATTTCAAGCAAAAATAATAAATGCTTTGAGTAAATAGTAAATAAAACCTAAAATTGCTTTAATTAAATAGAGTTTGTTCCAAAATAAAATATTTTCAGTCCAACAAGGCGTTAAGGAAGTCACCGTTCTTTGAACAGTGCCAAGGATGAGTTCAACACGTGCACTGAATTAACACAGAGTGAGTTCTGAAAAGTAGCAAGGGCAAAGAAGAGGCTGAAGGAGAACTGTATCCGGGATGTTTGCCCAAACCAGCACAAGTCAGAATGGAAGCAATTAGCCAGGACCAAACGCAAAGCTGTCAATGAAGCTCTGCCAAAGGTTAGGCAAATGCCATAAATTCCCACTTCTGGTTAGAAAGTGTATTTTAAGGTCCTGGGTCCTGCACTCCCGCTTTGGCATTTCCCACTTTCAAATGCATGTGCGTCGCACCCACATTCACGCATTCAGAGAGAGGAGAGCTGCATACTGAATCACATTTGGTATTTGCATACGAAATGTATTTGCGCTCAACGAAGCACAACAATAAACATTGTAAATATATTTTTTCCTCCACTTTCTTTCGTTTTTTTCTATGTTGCCGCATTTATTTTATTTATGCTCCCCATATGTTGTTGTTCCTTCTTCACGTTTTTCTGCCTTCGAATGTCGTTTATCGTCCTGGTCTGGTGTTAGTTTTTATTATTATAGCATATATTATTCAATTGTCGTGTTGCCTACGTCGACCACGAAATATATATTTCTGTTTCAATGTTGTTGGGCGGATTGTAAAAATATTTTTGATGGGAAACTTTTACAACGGGAATGGGATTTTGAAATTTAACATTTGCCTTTTTTTGGGTAAATGTCATTCACGAATGAAAAATCAAAGATTATTTGTTACATTTTGTTCAAAAACAGGAAGAGATTACATTGAATCAATCTGAATTTTTAAACGGCTTAAAAAGTAAACTACACAGTTTAGTTTTTTATAAGGCCAAAAAATTTTAATAAAACTGTACCATAATAGTGGTACAGTCAAGTCTGTTGATTCTTGCAAAAAATACGGCCACAATCTCAAAATGCGTTGGCATTGCTTACATATTATAGGAAGACGGTCGAACTTGACATTTCGCTTTAAAGTTACCCATGACAAGCGAAAGAACACAGTGTGCAAGAACTTGGGGACAAAGAAATTGATGCAAGAACGACAATTTATGAATTAAAATGAAGGCACTAAGGCGCATCACCGAGGGATTTCTTTTGGTTCTCATTTTTAATGACGATGACCTTAAAACAAACATAGATATAGGCAATTGTAAATTAAAAACAATGAAAAACACCACCAGAAAAGGAAGGAAAATACCTCAATGTAATGTGACTTTTAAATACCTTTTCACTTCCCCCATTTAGTTAACTCAACTGATTTGCTTAAGTTTACATTAACTTCACTTGCAGTGACAACGGCAACAACAACAACATCAATTAGCACCACGCGGAAAATTCAAGTAATTGAAAAGAAGAAAAAAGGAAAGATTGCAAAGGGGAAGGTCCCAACACCGTCCAGGGCAAGTGAAACAGATCCAGCAGATAGCCAGACTCAAACCCAAGGAGCGAATTCTAATTAAATTCCCGCTCGCACTTTCATTTAAGCAAATTTACAATGTGGGCGTGGTGCGATGCAGAAAAAAGGCGGCGGCGGGGCCAAAGTTGAAGGCAACATTAATTGCAAATCCGCAGAGGCCGCCGCACACAGCGAGTAAAGCGGGTGAACGAAGAGGGGGTTGGTTGTGCAAAAACCAAAGCCTGAGCCTTGTCAACCGGCGTTGTCCTTTCCGAGCCGCGCAGCATCCTTGACCCGTTTTTGTTCGCGCGTTCTCTTCTCCTTTTGCCGCGCCGCAAATGCCGCAATATTAAAATGACTTTTTCTTACTTCATTTCATTGCATTTCATGAACAATTTAAGCCAATTGTGCAGCCTCGTCCTTGCTCCCAGAGCCTTCCGCAGGACCTTATAAATTAATTTCGCAAAATCGGTTTACTGCAGCAGCAGAGTCACTGGTGAATCGTAGAAACTTTCGTCGTGTTGGTCCTTGCTCCAAATTGAATAAATAACTTAAAAGGGCTTTGCCAGGCAAATGAAAACTATCTGTGAGCAATGGAAAGGCATAATAAAAAGGGAGAGTTTAGATCTGACTGGTTAGAATTAAATTGAAGAGTTTCATAAAATGAATGATTGAATTAATCTTATTACTTTAAGGAATAAGAATAGAATAAATTAAAGGATTAAACAAACTAAAATGGAACTTAAGCGTCAAATAGAATTGTCAACCAATTTAACAATAATAATAATAATAATATTAAATTACCTTTAAGGATCCTTATTATCAAACAAATTATATAAATCACAAGCCAAATTTTACAGAAAATTCAGCACATTCAACACTTTTTTTATATATTTTGAGCAGTCCAAAAAATACTTATTTTGGCCTATAGACGACACAACCCATCACGTCCCGGCCGTCGCCGCCACACACCATTTTTAATTAAATTCGAGCGGCATCTTTCGTGCAACTTAACACGAAAATCTTATTTACACGCCAACCGCAATTTAATGTAGCATACATTCGAGCTCGCCCAGGCGGCAACCTTTTTATTTACGACTTCAATAACATGAAACGCGCGCGCCTACTGTAGAGGGAGGGACTTCCCCAAAAGAAGAAGTGGGCGTGTGCGTGTGTGTTAGGGAAGGAGGCGTCAAAAAGTTATTAAAATGTGCCAGCTTCGAGCTACGACGCGCAGTACCTCTCATTCACTCCCGCCGACTGTCTGGGACTTATTTATTGGGGTTCCGCTCGCGACAGGTGGTTGTCCCACCAATACACTTCACCGTACCCAACCGCACACAGCCGCACATGCCCTAAGTGTGCTTCAAATGGCGGGAGAGGTCATAATTTTGGCGTCACCGGAGATTGCAACAGCTCCCGACAGGATTTAAAGCAGTCGGAGTTCTAATCATTTGCGGGAGGAATCTAATTCAGAGAGCTTTTCTTCATTTAGCTAAGCAATTAATCGATTTTCGAATTTGTATACCCAATACTCCAATTACCAAACAGTTGGTGGATTTGAAGAACGAGGTTTTGGTGCGGCTTTTTTAATTATCCACAATACAGACAATGAATTCGCGAAAAAAAAATTATCAAATACAGAAATTGTCTATCACCCTGGAGACCACGGAGCTAGAATGGTTGCCTGCCAGACACGCGTATTAAGACAGAGAATAACATTGTAATTGGACACAGGATTATTGTGTGCGTATTTCACAGCAGCATTTTTATTCATCCACTACATTTGCATAACTCATAAAATGCACCCACAAAATCATGACACAAATAAAGCAAGTTTTCTAAACATAATTGCCACATTCTGAGGAATTTTCTCCAACGAATTTCAGTTGCATTCGTCGTTACACCTGGCTGTCGCTTTCGACCTCGTATTGACCTCAACCTCTTAACTAGATTTCCAGACGTGACACAAAAAGATATTTGCACAGCACTTGCAGCTAACACAAGAATAACACACATACAGGGAGAGCGAGCGAGAGAATCGTATGGGAAATACCATTGAAGTTGGCTTTTCAATTGCCAAGAAAAACTTTTGCCAGAAGTTTACTCCCTTCCAGCCCTTTCCTTTCCCTTCTGCGTTGACTATTTTTATATAATAACTCTGAATTCCAGCAGACCGAAGCTAGGGAGCTAGAATTAAAATAAACATCGCAGGACCTGTGAAATATATGTAGACAGCTGCGGTCGAAATAATAAGAGGGTTTTCATTTCTATAGAGCAAATTTTATAAAGAAATTCACTATCACAGGAAAAGGGTGTTCAAAATAATGTAATTTTAATTTTCAAATCCTTTACCTGCATCCTAAAGTAATTGAATAATATAAATAAGGGCACATCTGAAAACCATAAAATAGGAAGAAATCCCCTGAAGTAGGTCAGCAAACATATACTAATAAAGAATTTATTGACGCCCTCGTGAAGCATCTGTAAATCCCAGCCCACTGCCTGTCTTTGCCAAGATCTAAGGTCTTAAATATTATATATTTTTATTATAATTGTTAGCTATTATTTCAACCTCCGGTGTGTATACGTATAAAGTTTTAAAAAGGCAAGTTTGAGTTGACTCCTCCTGCTGCTAAAGAATTTGAATATTTATAAAGATTTTTGCATTTTTGGCAGGAAGAGAAGGGAATTTTCTTCAGTGAAAAATTGTTTATTTGCCCGAGTTCGAGTCGAACAACTGCTAGAGATCGTCAACGATGCCGCGGGGTGCTGACTGCAAGAGGTTATAGGGGGGTCTAACAAAAAACTTTTGCCTAAGTCATGAAAATGCAACTTTGAAGTTGTATTAAAAAGTTCAGGCCCGTACCTTGTGTGCTCCCTACTCTGCTCCCCAAAAAACTGTGCTGCGTTATGCGTCCGAGCGTTGCAAGTCTATTAAAAATAGCTTGTGCATTTTCTTCTCACAATATATACAATCACCACTATTGGATTAAAGCTGTCCCGCCAATTTGACGGCACGAGAATAAACTGCAAATTCAAACCAAATCCAGGAGCAAATTTTAGTAGAGGCTTGGCCGAATTGGGTTAAACAGTTGTTTATAGTATTTTTTATTGATTTATTTTCCGAATTTTTAAGTTAGGAAGGCTTAATTGAAGTTTAATAATTTGTTTAATTTGTTAGTTTTCTTAAGATTTATTTGGGATAGAGTTCCATAGTAATTCAAGTCAAAAGGAATTTCTTTATTATTTTTTGGTTATTATTTTTGGTTTGTTTTAAGGTTGTTTTTAATTACTTATATAGCCTGAGGGGGAAAATATGGAAAGTAAAAATTTGTATAAGGTGGCCAGCCTTAAATAATATTTCAATTTCTCTCACTGTCACAAATACTTAAATAATTTCAAATGCAAATACAAATGCTTTTCCCGGGAAAAAATATATAGAGCGTGTAATTTTTACACCTAATCTAAATAAAAATGCAATATTTAAACAACAAAATCCATAGAGACTAACTGACAAGTGGAGCACGACCCATTCAACACTTTCAATTAAAATAAAGCAAAGGTATTCCTGTTCAACAAACAAACAAGCGACAAACAAACGCGCGTCAAAAAGGAACAAATGCGTTTAATCAAACATGAAGAGGAGCTCAAAAACAGAACAGAAACAGAAGAATATATCGGGAGGGTGAAGGGATTCAAAGCCCGGAAGAGTATTTCGATGGCAAGTCAACCTACATAGTTGCCCCAAGCAATGGGAAAGGGGGCAGAGGGAAATAGAATGCGATCTGGGCATAAAATGCAAAAAACAAAGTCAAAAACCAACAAACAGTCAGCGCAAATATTTGTCAACTGTAATGAACATTTCATATTTTTGCCACCGTCGCCCCCGAGTTTGCTCTTAGAATTCTTCTGCAGCAGCAACTTCATCATCAATGCTTTTCCCGCCTGCTTTTCATAGCCCATTTTCTTTTCACATGCAAAAATTGTGTTCAGAGTCCAGAACTCAATGAGCGAAAAGGTTTCTCACCCCCAGACACACTTTTTTCTCTCCATCTTGTACACTTAAAAATATTTTTGTTAACAGATTACAGTTGTAATAATAATTTTCACATCCAAATATTAAATATATAAAAGATCGTTTAGGGATGAAAATAAAATAAAATCTCGTACATTCGGCTCAACCCAAATATCGTTCCGGTTCTGCTCCTAGGCGCAGAAGCAGCTTAAAATATGGGTCTGTCTGTTGGATTCTCTTGAGATTCCACTCAATAGTACGAAGCTCTCTCTGAGTATGACACGACAGTAACTGCAGTTATTTCTAGCATTCTCACTCTAATCTGAAGTCTTAAAAACGGTTTGAAGAAATGATTTGATAATATATAATTTAATTGTGTTTCTTGCAGTGCTTCTTCACTCGTCATAAATAGAAATGTGACACAACACATGTTGCTGTCCCGCAGGCACATTTCTCCATTTCCTTTGGCCGTCTCTCCTCTCGTGCTGCGTGTGTGCCACGTGTAGACATTCCCACACACAAGCCCCCCAGAAACACACACCTCCCCCCGGACGAGCACATCCATCCATCTCTGGCTGTACGCCTGGTTGTGTTATCACTTAACAACACAAATCGGTGCGAAATACGTAGCCAGATTCTAATTTATTTTCAATTTAAAAAGGTAAATGTGCCGAGCAGCAGACAGAAAAGAGGTTTGCGAAATAGGAGATGGATTCTGGGTGGTTTTGGTGCGGTGTTTGGGGTGGTTGGGTTGGTTTCATGGGCCGGCCAACAAGCAATTGCCCTAAGGCAAACTATTTGAACACAAAAATTGTTGCCAGCAATTTTGCAGCAGCAGCAGCAGCAGCAGCAGGTGAGCAGGCGAGAGGGGAAAAAAGGGGGTAAAAATGTGACACAAAGCAAATGTTTGTGTGAAAAGCAAAGGCCTTCAGCAAATACCAGCTAAAAGGGGATAGCGGATGGTAGTAGCAGAGCATTAACAGAGATCGATGGGATCAAGCTTTGAGAGCTTTACAAATTTTTTAGCCGGTTAGAGAAATTAAAACGCTTTACACAATTTAACTTAAGCAACAGCGAAACCCTTGTTCATCACGGAGAATCACGAAGTATACTCGGACAAAACGACATTTGGTTGCATATTGGCTTTGCTTGGAAATTAGATCCGCTGAATACCTGGTTGGCAAGCTTTTCCTTAAATAGTATCTACAAATTAAAAGCTTTTTAAATCGTGTTTTGATTTTATTTAAACTTAGTTGAAGTAAAACCCTTAAGAACCAGGCGCGATGCTGTTTAGGAATTTTGGACTGATAAAAAAGGTGTCAAATCTCAGCTCATCTATATTTGCACCAATTATATCCTAGAAAAATTCAAAGAAAAAGTCGGTAAGTATTTTCCTGTGGGGAAAAAAATATTAAAACAGCAAGGCAATCTCTTTCGGCTGAATTTATAATCCATTTGCCTAACATTTTATCAGCTTTGGCGCTGTGTGTCCTCTTACAAACACAACTCACGTACTTCACCTGCCACTTTTGCCTTCTGCTCTGTCCTCAGACGGCTTTCGGCCAAAAAACTGTTTTAAAGCCCTAAAACACTGACAGGCGACAACAACGTTGAAATGGCAACAAAACAGGACGAAGCAGGACGAGGCTTCAGCAGCAGCATCCAAAGCGACCTCAACACGCGGCTTGCTTATCGGAGCAACAACAGCTGCGACCGAAAAACACAAATACAGGACAAATTCGATTACGAGAACTATGGTAATATGAGTATTTCTGAACAGAACCAGAAGAATTCAAAAAGGAATTTATTTTAATTTAATTTTGCAATTTTCTGTGCATTTTTACCTATAGAGGTAAGAATTGATTAAGATAAATATAATTTTGGGATTAAACAGATGTTTTCTCGTAATCATATACATAGCTCATATATATTTTTAAAATATATACCTCTTGGTATTATTGCATAAACGTATGTATATTTTTTTAAAGTTTAAAACAGTATTAGGAAGAGACCGAATTCTTTTTAAGAATATTAAAATATAACACTACGTTCTTCAAAAGGGATTACAAATATAAAATAATAAATGTAATTATAGTAGATACATATGCAGATAGATTTTGTTCATAATATATAAAAGGATAAGGTAAGACCTTATTAGTTTCTAGCTGAGTACCTTTTATCGTAGATCCCCTGTCCACGATGTTCTGTTACATTTTCTATTGCATAAGCCAAGGCGCTAGCGTCTCTAAAACAGCCAACAGCCATTTTATTATTATGTGCAAAGTTTTTCAAGCGCAGCGCTACAACAAAATAAAAAAAAAAAAACAAAAATAAATAAAAATAAAAACAAAACAAACACAAATTCTGTGAAAACTGAAAATACTAGAGAGGAAAAGCGTTGGCTCATTTATAACAGGAGGTGAGCGAGGGGGCCGAGACGGGAAGCGAGAGTGACAACGCCGTGATGCATGATGACAGCAGCAGGGTAATAATGACAACGACGACTGCAATGGAGCAGACAACGCTCCAGGACGAAAGCAGGACCTCCTAGTGCAAGGTTGAAAGTTGAAAGCTGAAAGCCAGCCAAGAAGATGGAGTGTACGAGCGGCAGGTAGGTGGAAAATTTGAGATGCATTTCGCATGCAAATGTTTGCAATGCCAGATAAAAATGACTTTTCCAGGATTCTATCGCTCTCTCTCTCTCTCTCTTTCTCTCTCTCTCTATCTCTCTCTCTCTCTTTCTCTCTCTCTATCTCTCTCTCTCTCTCTCTCTCTCTCTGTATCTATCTAACTCAGAGAAAATGGTCTGAATGTCAGATATTCCGTAAAACTATTTTCACTGCGACAAAACTTCAAGCTTCCAAACGTCGGAATAATAAAAAAGGAATTGTTTTGCGAAGTTAGATATACCTTCTGTGTTATAAATAATAAATACAAAATATATGGCTAAAGTAAAGAAAAAAAAAATAAAGTTAATAGAGCATCCCCTCTTATAGCTTATTTGTTTTCGGAGACAAAAAATAAAAACCTCTCTCAGAATGGAGCTAAAAATAAAAAAAAAATCCTTCGGTCGCTATTACTTGTCAACTGCGGGCAAAGATTTGTTGAAATAGGGAGAAAAATCGAATAAATGTGTTTATGCGGTCTCCCCTTAAAACGTTTCTTATAGTGTTCCCATTAGCAGGACCCGCATTGACCCTCCGCAAATGACAATCAATGACACACAAAGCAAACTTTTACTTAACACAAAAAATTTGCCTCAACCATTGCGATAAGAGATAGTGAAAACTTAACAGAAGAAATCGGGAAAACTTAAAGAGAGGAAGGGAAAACTTTTCCACATACTGGGAAAAACTTGATAGAAAAGATATTCAGATTTGGTTTTCGGACCATTGATGTATTGTTATGCTCAAGTTCGCTTAGTTAGACACAAGTTTGGCCTGGCACTACAGGCAAAATTTAGATTGATCTGGCTAAGAACTTGGCTTATTAATTTGCATCGGCTAAAGAAGTAATTCAGCGGGGAAGCGCGGGTAAAAGCAGCAGCTGTTGGGTAAAGTTTAAATGGCATTGAAATGGTGGACTAACTTTTTGTCAGCTAAAACATTTTGCAAAGCAGCCAAGAACAGAGGGAAAGAGAGAGAGAGAAGGCAATGGCAGGTACTCACGTTGGCTCACTTCAATCACTTTAATTGAAACACGAAGTCTACGCATTTATCTACATCAGCTGCAAATATTACTTTTTTGCCCAGGTCGGTCGCTTTTTCTCCCTGCAGATAATGATGAAGATGAAGGTAGGCCCCATTTTCCACCCCCTAATGGTACGTGTGTGTGGGATGCGTGAAAAGACTTCAATTAGGCGAATTGTGCGAGGCAAAGGCAAAGGTAAAATTTCCCCCTAATATATGTTTATTTCCCAGACAGGAAATTGACACAATTTTGTTGTGTTGCCTGTCTCTCCCTGAGAGAGAAGTAAAAAGGATGCAGGATTCAACAAGTCGGTGTATTTGGTCTAGAAGGATATCGATTGTTTAAATCAGAGTGCACTGGGAATAAGTGAAATGATAATGAAAGCAGATAATGAAGGGCCATCTAAATCAAGAACAGAGAATTATTTATCCCATTACCTAGTCCCCTAAATTATTAATTAAATATTTTCACAGGAACCATCGAGGAGTAGCAATACCCAAATCAGAAATGTAATCTAAATTATCCAGTTCATTATTTCCACACACACATTAATATTATATTTTTGCGCAGAATTAAACACAAGCCCATAAGAGCTAAGCTAAAAACAAATTGTTGGCCACTAAAACTACATGAATTTAAATGTGCATTTAATTAAATCGACTTAATGTGGCAGTGTGGGGAAAAAAACCAATTTGCCAATTCAATACGCCACAATAAAAATAACGAAAAAAGAAAGAGAGTCAACTATATGAAAATAAACTACACAAGTCGGTGTACTGACACATGCAAATTGTGGTTATCAAATGGTAAAAATGCATATGCAAATTAATTACAAAAATATTATTAAATGAATGTAGTTTGTGTAATAAAAGTCATACAATACTGTGTAATGGGGCTAAGTGGGCCAACGGCTTGAGTGGGGATGGCTTAAATTATAATTGGATTTAAATACAGATTGAATCTGTTTAAGACTGAGAATCATTTTTTAATATATTAACAAATTTTTCGTTTACAAAGTATCAACCAAAAAGACAGTTTCCAACCTATCCCACCATCTGCTAGGTTCTTCGCCATTATTTCCATCACCCGAGGGTCACATCTTTCAACTTGGTTTATTCGTGCTAAATCCTTTACTGGCCGTTTAAAAAAAAACAAGTAAGAAAATCTAACTTCGGGCGGAGCCGAAGTTTATATACCCTTGCAGATAATTTGTTACTT
>JAEIIU010050652.1:0-36107 GCA_018874675.1 Drosophila baimaii
GAGAGAGAGAAATACTAGAAGTTTCACTTCAGTCGTGCGTAGGCTCTACACACTCCTTTTTTTTTTTTGTCCTCTCAAAGTACAGTCACAATAAAGGCCCAAAAGCCGGCCGACCACTTGGCAACCCTGCTGCCGGCAGAGTTGCTCCATTTCGCGTGTTTGCGTGCGTGTGTGTGCGTGACTCGTTTGACGCGGCACAAAATGTTTGCCAAAGCCCAACTTACACCCAAACACACACACACACACACACCCGAACACACACGCATCCCCACAGCAGGAGAGTCGTCGTCGTCGTCGTCGTCGTCGGTGGGGCTTAAAGCACGTTTATGGGTTAAACAGAGCAGAGCAAACATTAGCGACGGCGGCAGAGTTTCCCAACTACACTCCGCTTGCTAACAACTTCTGTCCTGCCTTCCCCCGCCCTTTAACCCTTTTTTTTTGCACTTCCCATTTCCTTGCATTTCCCCGTGCGGCGGCCGCTCACCTGAGTAAAAAGCGGATGCGGCGAACTAATGCAACGCGCGGCGAATTCAAGTGCCGACCGTACATAACGGTAAACATGCTAAGCGGTTTTCCCGCCTGCCTCTCAAAGAGTTTTCGCGTAGGAAAAGCGAGCGAGGAAAAGCAACTACAAGCCAGCAGAAGGGCAGCAAAGTCAACGGTAAAAGTGTTTGCCCAAAAGCCCAAAAAAAAAAAGAAAGAAAGAAAATGAAAAAGAAAACGAAGCAAACGAAGACGAAGTGCAAAAAGACCAAGACGAAGACAAGGAGGCAAGCAGGATACAAATGCAAACACTCTTAGTGCACTGAAAAAAATAAGTTGCAGTGTGAAATACACTTTATAAGCAGTCTTTTACAATGTTTTGATCAATAAAAATGTAATTTTTTCGAAGGGGCCAATTTTAACAAAAGTATAAACTTTAACCGGAAGTTAGAAGTTAACCGGGGCTAATAGTAGTAAAGCGTACGAAGTTTTTCGTAAATGAAAAGTATTCTGCAAAAAATAAAGTATCAAAAATCAACATTAAATTTAACCGGAGGTCAAAAAATGTAATAATTTCCTTTTTTTCATAAAGAAAAAGGTTGAAATTTTAGAGGTGAAAAATAAATTTATTTAACCATTTATTTGGGTATTCTTTGCCAAATTCTTTTAGACCATATTCGATCTAGGATACTACGTAGGAACGATTCGGAATTAAAGGCCACTAAAATATTATTTCCTTCAGTTTATAAAGTTTTAGGCTGTTATCTCCTGTCTGCCCAATTGTGGTTAACAAAACTGTCCCAACTCACTTGCTGTTTGGCCTGCTACGCTTTTCAGCTTTTCACCGCCTTTCCCTCGATTTTCCCCTCCCTATATCTGAGCCCCAGCCTCTTCTTTTGCTTATGTCGCCCTGTCCAATTGACGGCTACTTGACATTTGGCGCTGCTCCCTCGGCTTTTGTTTCCCTTTACGGTTCTCTGCTGTTTGCACAGCGTTAGGAGAGGAGAGGCGGACGTGGGGGGTTTCGGCCAAATGGAGTAGAGTAAACACTTCCTCCTGAAAGTCTATGTACCCCGCCGTCGCCGCTTCCTGCAGCCTGCAAAAATATTATTTTAGCGTGTGAAAAGTGTAAAGTGCTATAATGTTTGAAAAATATATATAACAGTTCCCCCCAGAGCACACCCATAGTATACTAGTGAAGGGACTTGGACGTTCAACGACCGCAGGCCCGCCCACTTTTCCACCCACCAAAGTGACGAGTTGACTTGACTTGTTAGCGAGTGAGGAGTGGAAATGTGTGAGTGAAAATGTTATTCCTCATTTTGTTTGATTTAAGCTGATCAAGTGTTGCACTTGCTTTTATGGCCAGCCTTTCTACATTTTCTTCATGTTGGTCTTCTATTGTTTACACTCGAGTTGGCTAAGTGCAAGCAACCAGAGAAGAGGGGATCAACTAGAACGTAAAAAAAGGAAATAATATTGACTCAGCTCGAAGAAAAGGGTCCTCCTACTTTAGCTACTGCTTTTGTGAAGACAGAGGTTCCAAGATATTAAAAGAAAACCTTCTAGTTCTAATTTCCTATACATACTATCTTCCTACATATTAAATCTTGTAATTTATAAAAATATATTGATTACTAGCAACCATAATCCAGATAATTCCTCCCACAACGCAGCGCCCTAAAGCGTGTGAATTTTCCTGTTTTTTTTAGGACTCAGTCAGTGTGGGTTTTACGATCAATTTCCGTTGCAGAACAAGCCAATAAAAAACAAGAGAAACCGTATAGGAAATTGGAGAATCGTGCATAAAGCGGCAGTCAGATGAAACCACTAAATATGGAACATTAAAAACCATAAATATTAAAACATAAAAATAGCCATAAAACCAGAACAACAACTGCAGCAGCAGCAGGGCAACCACAGAAAAATGCATATTAAAATTACAATGAAAACCGTTTTAGGGGGGAAATTAATTTCCAACAAGCAGCGGGGGAAAAACAGCTGGAAATCAATGAAAATCCTAAACAAAGCAGCTTCCCTACACGAAAAAAAAGGGAACAAGAAAATGCCACCCAACGTCACACACACACACAATTAGTCGGAAAATTCGTGGCCGGGGGGAACACCGAAAAGGTGTTGTGTTGGCGGCGTCGGGGAAAATCAATTTCCAATGGTTTATCGAAAATGCATTTCCATTTACAAGAACTTTTTCACTCCCCTGTCCGCGGCAGTGTATTAAAATCAATGAATAAATAAACAAAAACCCAGGGCATCTCTCCTCTTTTCTTTATCCGGCGGAGTCTTTTGTCTCTGGTAATATGGTGGAAACTCTCCGGCAGGGGATCCTCTGGCCCCTGGATTGATTTATATTTGTTTTCTGGGCCGCCGCATTGTGTGAACGGGCGACAGCTATAAAAGCTTTGGCGGCGCACGTCTCGCTGTCCGTATTTTTTGTCCGTACCCCGAACTTTTGTCCCTCTTTATATAGTTTTTTTTGGGGATTCTTGGAGAATTTTTGACAGTTTTTTCTGGTTCTTATGTTATTCAATTAAGTTTGTCCGTCAATTTTTGTCCGTTTAAGGGAGTAGGATAGGAGTTTTCCATTATATTCAGTTTGCTTTTGAAACGTAATTGTTAGAATAATTCTCTTACTTATTCTTTTAGAGTTGAAGAACAATTTCATTAGCATTTTTTAGGCTTTATGGACTTTATTAATATAATAGGAATTTTAGACCTTATTTTGCTTTCTCTATAACAACACCCAAGTGCACCGCTTTCCCTTTCGATAACTTTCAAAGCCGAAGCCACCAACTATTTGATTGCTTAATTAGCAAACATTTTTCGGGGTCGCCATAAATGAGGACAATTGAAAATGTCAACAGTTGTCCCTTTCGGTTTGTGCATAATTACAAACTCCCTTCCTGCAGCGCACAAATGTTAATGCCCGGGGTCAGCTGAGTGGGTTTTCCTCACAAAACACTAACGGATCGAGCAATATGATGAGGGCTGCCCTATGTCTCTGTGCGTCATGTTTGTCACTCTATAAATGTGTTAATTAGTCACAGCCCGCAAAAACTGCATCCGTCTCGCACCCCTCCACGCACCACCCTCTTGGCAAATGTCAAAAATCGAAATTATGAAATGAAATGACATTTCCCCCCCTCTCACATGCCTTTGTTGTTAATTAAGTTTGGGATTGTATACAGATGTATTTAATGTGTGTTTTTGGGGAGCAAATTGCAACGGGAAATTCTATATTTATTTTCGGATTTCATATATAGATTTTTTGTTGATAATAAATATTTAATTGATTTCGAATTTCGATATATGATATTTAATTAAGACTTTGATTGATGGTTTGTTATGAAGGCAAGGAAAAATATTATTTATAAATGGAAAGTGAAGGCTTGGGAACTATCAATCAGTTGATGATTAAGAAATTTATAAGATTTTGTCATTTAACTTACAAGAGTTTTGTTAATTTTTGGAGACTTCTTAAAGATTTTTGGGACTTACCTGAAAGGATAAATTAAACTCATTAGTTATTTTTAATAAGAAATATATCTTAAAAGCTAAACTATAAATCATATTTCCTATAAGAAATTATCACCAAAAAGTAGAACACCCTAGAAACTAATAATTAATCATATTCAGCCTTTTCCCCAGTCCAAAAAGTCTTGAAAACTTCAAAAAGCCAAACAAACAAATAATTAATAACTAAAAGTTGAGAGGCCAAAAAATGAGCAGACAAAATTCCTCTGTCACGCCCCTTTAAGTATAAACAATTTCGAAATTCTAGCCACCCCTCTCCTTGGCTAAGAGCACTTGTCATTGAAAACATTTGTAAAAATTCCCAGGAGTCTTCAAAAAAAAGCAGAGAAAATAACAAGAGATGGGCAGATAGAAGAAGATACATATTTATCCAGAAGATATAGGATATCTGGGCAGAGCAGAGCAGAGCGGTCAGCAGGGGGCATCCCTCATCTTCGTACTCATACATGCATAAACAAATAAAAACCCATTAAGCAAGAACCAACAACAACTACCGCATTGATGTGTGCAGTGATTAACCGGGGAGGGGGAGGAGGGGGAAGGAGAGAGCGAAAGAGAGATGGAGTGCAAGAAAGTAGCGGCAAGCAATTAACAACTACAGCGACAAACAAAGGGAGAGAGTGAGAGAGTGAGACCGGCTACTGCCAATGCAGTGAGAGAAATTGGTATTATAGTTCTTTTTAGATAATCATAAATCATGCTAGCATTTATTTATTCACATTCAGACTATTATTAATACAATTATTCTTAGTATTCAGATTTAAAATAAGTATTATTGTATTATTTTATAAATCCCTAGCATTTCCAAGAATTCCTTTACATTTTGTAATAATTTTTTAAGCTATAAGTTTAATATTTTCTAGGCTTTCTATTACAATGTTAATTTAGGGTTACAAACATTTCTCCAGTGTACCAATGTGTGCGGGCATTCATAAGCAATAACAACAAGCACAGATATAGAGATAAGAGCAGCAGGCGATGGAGAAGGCCCAGACTGTGTGCAAGAGTGAGATGATAAATATATGGGGGAAAAGTGCATTTAGATAAGCAAAGCAAAAACTCAGCTGGGAACCCACCAAAAATGAGAGAAAAATAAAAGGTTCCAGCTGTGTTTGCTCTATGAAACAGAAGCGGCTCATCCAAAAATAGCCTCAAATCTCCAGCTCCCACTCTTTCACTCTCTCTCTCTCTCTCCTGAATGCAAAGTGCAGAGATAATAATTCGTGTGAAATCTTGTCTTTATTTACTTGCACAACGCCATAAGAAGGGGTGTTAATGTAGGGAAAAAGTGCAAATAACAAATAAAAATATAATGAGAGAGGCCCATTTATGAATACTCTTTTTATAAGGATGGGAAAGAACACAAGAGATCATAAAAAGCTTTCTTGTGTCTAATTTATGAGATAATAATACTGGGCTTGAATTATTTATTAATTGAAAAATAAAATTAATTTCAAGCGTATTATTTATTTAATTTCAAAATACTCTTTCGCCTTTCCTGGCCATATTCTCTAAGAATTTAATTAAAATCGATTCAAGAAGGGCATGAAACTCCAAAAGAAATCAAAGTTGCGGGCTGGCTACAGTGGGAGAAACAAATGAAAATGGCAAGCAAAAAGTGATGAGTATCTCTGAGGGTCTGTGTCAAGGCAATGGGCAAAAAAAAAAAAACAAGAAACAGCAGAGACTTCATCAAAGAATTTGAAGTGGGAAATACTTGGGGAATGGGCAGAATATGCTCATATGTGGGCAGATATGTTCTTGTCAAGTTGACGGATCAGGGGCGAGGTTCAAAGGCACACGAGAGAGCGGGTCCAAGTCTGAGTGCCTGGGGATCCCCTTTTGCGGAATCCGTTACTAATCACACGACTTACATTTGTTGCCCGCTTCCGCCTTCATCCCCATCCCCCCCTAATACCACTCTCCCCCTCCTATTTCCATTCCTCCGGTTCAGGGTTGATGCATTCGCAGAATCTCAGACTGTCACATGCTCGTAAAATCAACAAAATGCAGGCGACTGTTGTGACACTTGCCATGACAACAAGCCCGAACACTCGGTTGTTGCAGTTAGCAAAATGTTTAATGAGTGACAGAGAGACAGACAAGGCACTGAGAGAAATTTAAGAAATTAAATTTAAAAGATTAGCTTTCAAGTTTCTTTTAAAATTGTTATTAATCTAAAATGCAAAAATGTCTAAAATACATGTCTCTCATTTACTGCTAAAATTCTTAACTAGCTTTAGCGGCAATCTGGTTTTAAATACAATTAATATTAATCAGCTACGGCTACTAATGAAGGACTGGCTGCTCCTACTAAAACAGGTTAATAAATATTTCCCCCAGTGCATTAATAGAAAAGGACAAAGCGTAGAAATTTGCATCTGCGGTAGGTTTCGGCTTAAGAACTGACTGGGCAAAAAGGGAGGCTGCGGGAGAGGCCTTGATCCACCCCTGGAGGGCGAGGACAGGAGCGGAGTGGCGGCCATGGGGGGGATGGGGCCCACCCACTAGAAAATGCGTCGCTCGCTTTCTGCATTCTGTGTCAGCTGTCAAAGCCCAAAAACTGAAGTTGCCTTTTGTAATTTTTTTGTTTTTTTTTTTTATATATGCATGGACATGGCCGGAGGGGGTGTGATGGGGGGTTGGNTGTGATGCTGCCGTCGGGCAAAGTGTCCATTATGTTGATTTGAAAAATAAAAGCAACGGATGGGATGGCTCACACAAAGATGAAGGGCGGACACACCATGAGACGGGGTGTTTCCAGGGGGGTTTGTCTTTCTCCAGGGTTGGGGGACGTGGACTGATGGCTGGTTTTTCAAATTTAGTTGATTGAAAGACAGTTATGTACTTGGTGACGTTTTCTGTGTTGTGTTTAGCTGAGAGATTGGCCAAGGAGCTTTGTAAACGCTAAAATCCTAACCATTCAAAGCAATCTTTGTAAAGAGTCTCCTTAAACTCAAATTAGAGTTAATACAATATAACACTACCTTGAAAATGTTCAAACATACAGGGAAAAGTTAAAGATATCGAAGCGTTGCACTAGTAATCATTTTCAATAACTTTCTTGACTAAAATCCACATCACTTCATACCTAGACTCCCATCAACACAACAAAAAAAAACATAAAACCAGCCAAAAAAAAATACAACAACATAAAAACTAATATAAGATATACACCCCCAATTATTTTTTAATTAATTAATTGATTAATGGCAATGAAAAAATTAAAAAATGCACTAAGCAATCGAAAGATTCCTGTACAGAAGCAATTAATTAAATCCGAGGACGAAGTACATCTGGACCAGATCATTGCCAAGCTGAAATCGTCCCCGCCTGACATCTGTTCGGTGGTGTCCATTCGCGACATGGAAATGGTGTGTACCCAGGCGCGGGAGGTGCTTCTGAGTCAGCCAACGCTCCTGCAGCTCATGCCACCCATCAATTTGCTCGGCGACATTCACGGACAGTACGAGGATCTGCTGCGTTACCTCCAAACGAATGGATATCCGCCGGATTCGAACTATTTGTTCCTCGGAGACTATGTGGACCGCGGCAAGCAGTCCATTGAAACTCTGACCCTGCTGCTGGCCCTCAAGGCACGGTATCCGCAAAATGTTTTCCTTTTGCGCGGCAACCACGAGTGCTCCGGCCTGAATCACTACTATGGGTTCTACGATGAGTGCAAGAGGCGGTGCACGACCAAGTTGTGGCGCACCTTTGTCGATTGCTACAACTGCCTGCCGCTGGCGGCGATCATCGAGAGGAATATCTTCTGCTGCCACGGCGGCCTGAGTCCCGTTCTCTTTAACCTCGACCAGATCCAGGACATCAAGCGACCCCTGGAGATTCCGGAGTCTGGTCTAGTGTGCGACATCCTCTGGGCCGACCCAGACAAGACGATGATCGGCTGGGGACCCAACAATCGGGGCGTGAGCCACACCTTCGGCTCGGATGTGGTCAGTGCCTTTCTGCACCGTTTTGGCTTCAGCCTCATTTGTCGCGGCCATCAGTGCGTCGAGGACGGGTATGAGTTCTTCGCGAAGCGGGAGCTGATCACAATTTTCTCGGCGCCCAACTATTGCGGGGAGTTCGATAATGCCGGGGCCATGATGTGCATCGACAAGGATCTGATCTGCACCTTTCAGATACATAAGCCGCGTCACTCCGTCGCCTTCAGATATTCACAGAGGGGTGTGTAATTGTAATTGGGGCTTTTTGTTATATTCAGATGTTAAATACATTTTAAAGAAAGACGTAGGCCGACTGTCTCAGAAAACAAATACATATAATTAATTAATAATATTTGCTGTTTCAATTCTCTGTGAAAACTCTTGAATGCAACGCCATTCGAAATACACATTAAATAGATATAAACCTTTCATTAAGCAACCAAATTAAGTCGTGTAAATAGTAGAGAAGCACTCTCATTACCATTACATAATTAACTGGCACAATTACCAAACAATTAATCGAAAAACCCCACAAAAAGTATCCAATCTCATCATCAATGGTGGTCTAGAAAAAAAAGCAGACTTCCTTCCCGCAAAAGGGTAATATATATTAATTTGATAAATTATAATCATTAATTTCCATCTAGTAAAGTCATAAAGGCAATTAAATTATGGCCAAGTTGGCAAAGAAAATGTGTACAAATGTTAATGACTGTCACTGTGCGCGCCCTCAACAAAAGTGAAAAGCAGCTAAAATAATTACTAAAATGCATTACGACACGCAAACGCACACAACTGCACATAGATGTTAATGCAAATTGGCAGGGAAAATAACAAAAAAAAAGAGGGGAATATATGCAAGAGAAAAAGAAGTGAAATTAAATGACACTGCAATTTGCAAAGGGAATAAATTAATGGCAATCCATTTCGGTAAATTGGAATGATGCAGAGTGGCCATTAATGCAAATTTATAGGGTAATGAAAGGGCGGGCAAGGGGGGGCGGGGATTATGTGACACATTGATAAGGTTAAGAACCTTGAACTATTAAAGGTGAACTTTTATTAATTTAATGAGGGAAAATCTGGGAATAAAATTAAAGCTAAAATATTCCCACAAAAATAAATACGCACATTTTTGCATCAGCTAGTTCTTATAATTTAAAAACGCAGCTTAATGCATCTGGGAAAACATATTTCTAACCGCAAAATTCTCCCCATTTCCATGCATAAAATTAAATTAACCCTTTCTTTTCGAGATTGAATTGAATTTCCTGCTCCGGATGATGACGCAGGAAGGAAGGTTTCCAAAACACGGCAAGGACAACACACACACAATGTATCCATTGGATGTTGTTGACTAATGACAACACAAGCATATCAGTGTCGCAACAGCCAAGGAAAACAAAAACCAAGTTGGCCATATGTGTGTGTGGAGAAGGGGGGGAGGCGGTTGAACAGCATTAACCCCACAGTGCAGCAGCATGTCCGAAGAAAAAGTCGAGATGCAGAGATATAGATGCGAAGACAGGGACAGGCGTAAGCCGAAATATCCACAAAACTAATCCGAGCCAAAGAGGGAGACGTCGCCGACGACGACGACGACCTCTCTGGCCAGAGACAGAGACAGAAGGCAGCTGCCAGGATTTACATATTAAGCCATTTTTAATTTACGACTTGCCAAAAAGCTGGCAGCAGGACGAAAGACTTTCACCCATTTCCCCGCCGCCTGACTAAACAGCAGATAACAAAGGCAGAGAGAACGGAGTGCGGCGAGCACAGATGGATGATAAAGGAGCCAAAGGGATAACGACGACCATGAACGGGGGGCCCCAGTATCCTTACGCAAAAGCCACATAACGGCTCTGGCACACCACCCACTCATACACACACACACACACAGCCTGGGAGCCAAAGCGAGCGAGTGAGCAACAATGACAGTAATAAAATAAAAGTAAATCCATGCTTTGGTTTTTTTTCTCGCCTCCTTCCTGCTCAGCTCCTCAGCTCCTTTTGCCTTTCTTTTGCCGGCTGGCATCTGTCAAAGTTTGACATTGACGTACAAGTCCCGGAAGCAGGGAATCGAGACGCAACTTGCTTAGAGGTTTAGAGATGTTTTCCATGTCGGTGCAGGCGGGAGTAGAGCCCCATTTAAAAGAAAAATAGAGGCGAGGTGAGAGAAAGTAGAGCTTACTGCATGGTAAATTGTTAAGGGTTCTGAGTGGCTTAAAGATATAAAATATGCAAGGTAGCCTGATATATCCTCGATTCTTTGATCTTTAGCTTAACAAATCCCAAAAATTTGCTAAGAAAATATACATAGTTTTTAATCCGAATCCAAAAATCCTTCTAAAAGCTATCATTCTTAATACCTTAAAAATATATAAACCTCTGATTGGACTTCTAATCCCCATTTCCTGAGGGTCTCCATTTTTTTAGCCCACAAAATAATCCCAACAGGAAAAGGCAATAATAAACATTGTAAGGGATATTTCCCCTAGGGCTATTCCATTTTTATAGAGCTCCCAGACTATCGAAGGACGAATCTTTGGCTCAGGGAGCCTGACTTTTCAGCAACTTTTCCAGTTTACGGGTAGTGACAACAGGTGCAGATGGCGAGGAAAAAATAAGGGGGGACCATGGTAGAACCATCAATCACGTGGCTCTTCCAAAGCCAAAACCAACTAAACCATATGCCAAGCGGCGGTTACAGTAGACCCTCGAAAAAGCCACCCTTTCTCCCCTAATCCCCCTTTTTCTGGGGCGTCAAATGTGACGCTTGGCGAAGAAAAAAAAAAAAAAGAAAGGAAAGAAAGGAACTTCAACCTCCCACCCCGTAAATCGAAAAAAAAAAAGAAAGCCTCTAACAAGCGGAAGGAAATGTTGGGCTGCCTGATGCCTGATGATGATGATGATGCTGATGCTGACAATGTTCTGGGTTCTTTAAAGTTTTCGCAGGAGGAAAACCAGTGAAAAGTCAATGTCTGTTGCGGTTTTGTCACTCAAAACATACACACACCCAAAAACCGCTTTGTTTGCCGGGCGAGAAAGTGAAAAGAAAAAGGAAATCCCTATCCCCTACTTGGTATCCTCCCGCTTCTATTGTATCTTTGGGTGTGAAAAGATTTTCAGTTGATTTGACTTTGCTCAATGAACGAATTTTCCTCCATTTTCGTACGCTTGGCTTATAAAGTTTTCTCACTCGAATCATTTTACTGGCTTGTTATCCCTCGCAAAGTTCACTCACCTGCAAAAAAGGGAAACAAGATAACAAGTTTAGGTGGAGGAACGGAGGGGAAATATTTATGTTTGCTAATTAAAAGATTACAAAAGAGTTGTTGTTACCCTTTTCAAATTCGCCAACTAGCCAACTGGCATTTTAATTAAGACCGAAAAAATCAACCGCTATCGAGCCCTCAAAAAGGGGCGAGAAAAGAACTCAGAGTAACAACTCTATTAAAAATATGCCCCGGCGAATGATTTATAACAGTTCGGGTTTCCATTTCGGTGAGACGGCACAAAAAATAAAATGTGGAAAAATATAATGGTAGGACATGGCATTAGCTTGGTCACCTTGAGGTTCCTTTTTTTTTTTAAGGAATAAAAAACATTTTCTGACAGGATAAGCGGGCTCCCTTGGCAGGCCGTGAAAAATGATGACTTGCCAATTGGCTTCGGTCTCCGTTTTGGGGTTAAAGGGAGGGATATGATCGGGAAAAAGGGCGGCCAGATGATGATGAGTTGTCTAATATTGATAAAACATCGAAGGCAATGTGGGCAAAATATGCAGGTAGAAGGAAACTACTCTTAAGGTAATTGGTTTTTATAAAAAGCCAAATACGGTTTCTTTATATTTTGTAATACAAAGGTTAGCATAATTAAAAATAGTAGAGAAAAAAAACGAAAAGCTCACTGAACAAACATTTAATCAAGGTCAGCACTTGAAACCACTTTCAATTAATTTCCTCCCAAAAAAAAACCTTAATTTAGTTATCAAAATAAATGAGAAAAATTGAAGCTCAAGGCACTTTCACCGCTGCACCGCTAAAGAACAGCTGCCAAGATAACCCGAAAACGTAAAAAAAAGCATGATTAATCAGCAAAAAAAAATGTTCACGGAAAAATGAGGAAAACCACAGAGAAAAAGAAATATTGTAACGAGCCAAAGAACAAACAAAGTTGCAGTTATGGCTCAATAAGCTAACAAAGCCGAACGAACCTCAGGCAGGCCCTGGCTTCATCCAGTCGATGATAAAGCATTTTCTCTCCTTTTTTTTGACGCTCCTTTTCTTTTATTTTGTACAACGAAAAGCCGCAGACAACAACAATGGGCTTGCATGATGAGCAGCGAATAAAAAAAAATTACTAACCACAATGAAAATTGAAAAACATTTATTAGAAGAGCAAGAGTGCACCAGGAAAAAGTAGGGGGTCGTTTTGGGTAACCTTTAAAATTTGGGAAGAAATATTTGAAATCGATTTAAATGGTGCTGAGAAGTATGCTACAAAATGTAGCCACCAAAAAATATATAAACTTCGGGATCTAAAATATTCCATTTCATAGTTTTAGATACGATTTTTAAAAATATTTGAGATCTACAAAAATAATATATTAGTAAAGAAGGCATTAAATAAATTACAATATTTTACTGCATACTTTTAGACATCTTTTTAGACAATTTTAAGTCCAAAATGATTTCTTTGGTATCCCTAGAAATTTCTTCTTTGTCTAAATGTTGTTTTCCTTAAAAAAAATGAACATATAATTAATTATAATTAAAGCTTGCAAAATAAATATTCAAGATACAATTCTCATGATATGAGCTTTGAAAGCACCTGCTTTTTTTCAAGTGTAAGACAGAGTACGACAGGCTGAGGTACACACGCACATGCTAATGAAAACGAGGAGTCTGGGCCGCAAGTCTGAGGGTTAAGGCTCCTGGTGAGGGGTTAAGGATGGCCGCGGGGGTTAAGCAAGACAGCTACTGTGTCGCCATCAGTGCGAGGCCTTTATTTATGAGGGTTAATAATCGAACGCGATTGCCTGGACAAGATAAACTTCCCGGGGACTATTGGCAAGCCTCTTTCGCCCCCTCTCTTTCGAGAGTGCGTTATCTTGACTCAGCAGAAATCATGCTCTCTCTCTTTCATTTTTGTCCAACTTTATGCGGGCGCATCATCATGCAACTTCAGCCCTCTCTTTCTACACGGTATAGCCCCCTCTCTATCGCTGACAGATTTTTTCTTCTATGCGCAAAATGATTGAAATAATTTATTGATTATTAAAATATTCACCCGAAACTCTTCTTTTTTTTCGGCTAGATATATTTTTTCGAGTGAGCGTGGGTGTCAAATTAATGAATTATAGGAAGATAATCAATCATGGAATGCGCTTTTGTGTTGGCTCGAATAAAGGGAAGATCACCCACGATGTGCTGGGGGTTTTTTATTTTTGTTTTCTTAAAAAAGCAGAAGATTTATGTGCGAAAATGTTGAAAGAGATACAGGTTAAAGGAAGCTCAAAGGTGGGTTTATTATAATGATAATGGGTTTTTAAAGGAGGGCTTTCGAATGGCGAAAGGGTGGGGTCGATATTGAGTTGATTTATAAGCTTTTGCAGAGAGAAATATTATCATTTAAATCTATCTAAAATACAGTTGTTAATTCCCAAAACCTTGTTATAAGTAACTGAGCAAAAAGCTGTTTTCTTTTTATTTCAGTTTAAAATCATATTAACCCATAACAAACTTTTTAATCCGTTTGCAATTCTACAGGCTTTTGGCTTTAAATCTCTCTCTGCCAATATAAATCTCTTAGATTCCAACAAATCAAATGGAGACAGTGACATTAACTTTGCTTTTTTTTTCTGTGATAACTTTCCAGTCCCAGCTGCTGGCAAAGAAAGAAATTAAAGACGGAAAAAAAGCCAACGGCAGCTGCTGGTCAATTACAAAAGAATTAACCGTCGGCGGACTTTTGCATTGGCATTTTCCCTCGAGTTTTGTCAATTGCAATAAAAATAATCAACATGCATTTGCCTTTTCTCCGGCTGGCTGTGACTTTGGTTTTTGTCTGGAAATTTTCAGTCAGAGTTGTTGTGAGTTGGAGCTGAAGTTGCTGGTGAATTTACGACCCGCATGGCCGGGGCAAGAAACCGAGAACTGCAAACTGCAACTGCATTTGGCTTGCCATTAACATAATAATGCTGCGGCTCCGTTTATTTGCATTGCACAATTTGAGGCCAAAGTAAATAATCAACTCGCACTAATCTGCAGCCAAACTGCATTTAGCAAAATGTATTTTTCCGCTCCTCCGCCGCCGCCGTCTCGCCCTCCTGCCTGTGTCTGAGCCATTTGGTCAGTTCATTTTGCGGTCGAGGCAAAAAAGTAAAAAACAGCAGCAGGAGGAAAAGGCGGCTGAGAAAGATATAAAACGAGGAAATAACCGAGGAGAGAATGTGCAGAGACCGGGCTTTATCATAATTTAACGCAGTTTTCTATTTGGTTTCGGTTTCGAGTTTGGTTTTGGCCTCGGTTTCCACTTACTCTTCAGTAGCCAAACACCGCCAGAGATCCTGACACTCCAGTCCTCCCAAGACGTGAGTGGTATGCAAATTGTGTAATCTTTTGTGGCCAGATGGATTTGAATGGGCTGAATGCTCGGTTTCTGATTACTCAGAAATTATATCTCTGCGGCGGAACTATCGTAAAAAAGTGCTTAGCTTTGATGGAGGGTTCTCGGGGTTTTACTAGGATCGATAAGGAAACATTTCAGTTAAGAGAAATATATCATTCTGATGGTTATTGATTGGGAATGTGCGATAGTTAAAGGTGTAAAGGAAGTAATAACTTTTAATGGATTGTAAAGGATAATATTAAAAACAAATGGTTAAAATGGCAAGGGAATACTAATCAGGGGGATTTATGGCTATAGTCAAGCAGAATATATAAATTAACTCTTATTAGAATCACAGTTTGCATATAAAATGTACATCAATTCGAGTAATTTAAAAGGAACACTTAAGATATCACCATTAGGACACACTGTCTAATCAGATCTTCTCTGTATTATAAACCTTTATTTTTTGTAGATTTAATCCCTACCATCTACTCGTACATTTACTGGTTTATTACCTCATCTTTATCCATTTCCATCTACCTTTAGCTGGCCAATAATTCCACCTACCTTGAAAACTAATACCAACTTCCAGCCACGCATTTTGCCATCAACAATTCAAAACTTTAATGCCTCAGAAAATCTCTTCTGGACAATCTGTGGCCCATAACTCAATCACTCAAAAGCGATGTGTGTCCGAGTTCCAGGGAAAATGTCAGCAACCTTGCCAGCGCCCAGCACTTTATGGTTTATCTGATATTTTAAGATCTGAAACCCAATACAATGCCCCCTCCACACCCCACACCCCACCTCCAACTCAATTATGCAAATTACAAAGACTGAAAACAAATTTGTTTGCCTGTCGTCATCTTTTCTTCGGGGGCCCCCGATGTTTAATGATTTCATATTGGTCAACTCTGGCCATAACTCCGAGTGTGCCTATAGATGGACCACATGTCATGCGATGCTTTATCTACAAGATATAAATTAGTCAGACGACAGGTGTAGGCATCTGTGAGATTGTTGGGCAACAGGCAGCAGGGAAACCTGACAGCATTTTCCCAGCACGAGTAGAATGCGATGAAATTTGTTTGGTTTTTAATGCCCAGAACAGAATGATGATGCTGATGATGATGATGACACTCCTCCCCCTGGACTGTGCCTTGCGTGTTTTCCTGATAAGTCACGTCTCGGCCTGCCATCGCTGATTTGTCACAGAGTCTGTGGCAGCTTGATGTATCTCACAGATCCCTCCGATACCCTGCGGTGCTGGACATTAGTTTGGCCAATTAAATTGCGACTTCAACTTATTTAAAACTATTGTCGGAACTCAAAGCGAAACCGCACCGCACCGAACATGCCCATAATCAGTTCAAAACAAATCAACTTTCCCAAATAAACGAGCGGCAAACGAAACCGCCGAAACCGACGGTTCGCAACCACCGAAATGCAACCACTTGACTAGGCAAAATGTGCACCACAAATGCAGCTGAAAAGCGAGAAAAATCCGGGCGGAAAACGAGGAGGGAGGCAAGTGTGTAATGTGGTGGAATTATTCACATCACAAACGGACTTCTCTCATTCAGATAGTTTTTTATTTTTCGGACTGGGTGCGGCTCGGTCTAATGGCCAGCGGCCAAGCAGATAGTTGCAAGTGAGATAAAATAAAATGCAAACAACAAGAAACAATACAAATGGAGGGAATAAAGAGCTGAAACTTTGGTCATTTTTAACATTAGGATTAAAGGCAAGGCCAGGCCGGGCCAGGCATTGGCACAAAGCGATCGCATAACTCTTGAGGCGGGAATAAAAAATATTTTTAAAAACCCACTGAGGATAGAGATGTGGGAAATTAGTAAGAAATAATAATAATGTTTGGGTAAAGATTTGATTTATATTTTATTTAGGTTGAATAAACTTTTAAACGTTTAAAATCTTTGGTAAGCTAATTACTCCTGAGGAATATTAAAATTAGATTTAACTACAGCTAGAATTCTATGAAAATATTTATAAGTAATTCAAGAAAATGTTTAGATGTGCTAGAAAAATATCGAAACAATGTTCTGAATATTAAAAACCCAAAATAATAAGCTTGTCCTGATTAAAATATATATTTAATGTCTTTAAATTGTCAAATAACTTGGAGTTTAAATGAAAATAAAAATAGGTAAATTATAAATCGTTCATATGCCACTATATTAATTTTATATAATAATAATATTACTATTTATTACCCAACAAATTGTAGTGAAAGGCATTTTAGTCAACTTTTTGAAGGAAATTAGTTACCTATTTACAAACCCCATCTTAGAATTTGTTTACTTTTACCTCCTGACCAACAAAAGGCAGCTGTTTATCCAGAATTTCCGGGAATTAGACCCAAACACCTCTGTGACACAATTTAACCCAACTCCGTGACACTTTCGGGTTCCCAAAAACGGAAGTGCAGTGCGCGGGGCAAAGTACTTACTCAACGCGACTTGCCTCGACTTACTAATGCAGTTCACATCTCATTCACACTCTTTATTTTCCTGTGAGTGAGTCGGGTTTCTATATAGCATATATATATGTATATACCCCATATAAGTTGTGTCAGCTGTGCGATATCCAGCACACTTAGACAAACATTGCGCCAGAACCAAGCTAAATATATAGACAAGAGATAAAGAGGGTCCCTTTCCCTGTCACTGAAATGTGCGTAGGTGCACCTCCATCTCCATCTTCATCTCATCCCCAGGCTAATCTCTAAGTGGAAATCTGTTGAAAATATTAAAAAGCAATTTCAATTCCTTCGGCATATACATAGTTTTCGTGTTTTTTAATTAACCCCAGAGCCTCCTTTTCACTCAAGTGTCCACTTGAGGTGAATTCCCTGCTCAGCGAGAGAGAGAGAGATGTTTTTTCATATATATTTTTTTACTTGTCTAAATATTTGTTAAGGAATGTTTCTTACACAATTTCTAGACACACCCACAGAGTCACATCCTCTAATTACTCTTCACGCACTTGAACTAGATTTAAGCCCACATTCCCTGCGAGGAACTGAGAGCCAAGTTCTTAGCGTGGCTTAAGTTTTGTCAGGTGACAACAGGCTTTGGGTTAAGGTGAGAACAGGACCTTGTCTTGGAGACAGTTAGATGGTGGAATAAACGGAATAGGAAATGGGGAGAGAATTTAACGAAACACAGAGGGGGAAGTTAGGAGGTTAAGGGTTATATTTTATAATATAAATAGGAAAAAATTCTAAGAAAAATAATATAAAACCCTATCCTCTTTGTAAAGGTAAAAATTGTAACAAAGACTCTTATGAAGGGACCAAAATTTAAGTGTATAATATTCAGATAGCAGGTATAGTTTAAGGCAAACTAAGAATTATGCTTAATTATAAACAAATTCCTGTTGTAACCCCTTCTTTGATCTCTCTCATTTTATTTTCTGTTACAAACAATATCTCTGTGTGTGTTTTGTCTGCATCTATCATTATTCCAGAGGCCTCCCTTAGGTTTTTGTTTAAACAAATGCCTTTGGTGGCCACTTCAAACTGTTTCAATAATGTCCGATTTGAGATCCACTTTAAATAGACACACGTACACGCACCGAAAGGCAAACAAAAAAAAACACAAGCCAGGCCAACTATGGAAATTACTGTTAACAACTGCAACACAATAACAACAACGCCAGCAGACACAACAGACTTGTGACGCGTCAATATTTGTACATGCATTGCATTTTCACGCCGCATAATTAGATATCGGAAAATGTGGCAAAGAAGCCTCCTCCACGCACAGCTGCCGCCTTTTATTTAATTTAAATGCAAGCCAGCAAGCGCAGCCAGCAAATGCCTCGCATTCACATTAATTAGATGCCAACCGCAGTTAGCTGAAAAGTACCTTTGTCCATTTATGCTAATTCACACTCGGAGGGTTGGGCTCTGTCGAACAGCTTGAATGCTGTCCGAAAATTCAGTTTTGACCCATTTGAAATTGACCATAACGTTCAGGAAGTAAGAAGCAGGAAGCCCACTACAAAAATACTGTCATTCCATTGACACTTTCAATGGTTCTTATGAATTTGCATTATTATTTGGTTAAAGGTAATTAATTCTCACTTCTATTCTGTTGGTTGAAAACCTTGTTTTTCATTAAAGAGAATTGAAAATAATTTTAGACCTTTGAGGGGAAAATAGTTTTATAATGAGGAACATATTAATTAGTAAATACTTGAATGCAAATTAATATTTTGTTAGGAATTCTTGGCCTTTTATTCTTTCAAATACAATGTGTTATAATTAAATAAAGAAGAAATTATAAGTGACCTTACATTATATATCATAATCCGTATTCTCTTAAATCACTGTGCTTAAAATATAAACAGCCCTTTGCTCTTTGCTCTCTTGAAGCTCAAAGAATTATATTTACAAACTGAACTGAACTGCTATCAATCCCTGTAAATTTATTTATGGAATACATAACCCTTTTGTCACGTTATATTTATGCAACCCGCAAACACCATTATAATACCCTTAACTTAATTTAATAAATAATTTCTGCGACTCACCTTTTAAGACGAACAGTGGCGATACAAGTCTGTAGCTGCAGCTCCTCTTGAAAAACTATTGAAATTCTGTCAAAAGAACCCGCTTTCAGGCTCAATTAATCCTTTAATTATGATTGCTTGATTTGATTTCTGTGAGTGTGTGCACTCGTTGCAATCGTCCTTTTGTATTTGTAACGATGTGATTAATTTTAATTGAAAATTCCGCAAATTTGCACGCTTGGCAAAGCGTGAAAAACTCTTGGGGATGACGCTTCCCCCCCTTACGCTGGCTTTGCCTCTTCACTTTAAGGATTCAAAACGCACACTTTGCTCACACTTTCCGGGCAGCAGCAGCAGCAGCAGCTTTTTGGCTTTTTAATAAAATCGAGGAATTTATAGAGAAGGCAAGGGAGTTTTCCGAGAGGAAAAGTCGCTGTCAACGGTTATCAATCAAGGCAATTACACACGCACTCAGAGGCCGAGAATAGAATCTTTAAGGCAGCAGAAGCTTCTCGTTTCATGTAACTTTATTTTTTATATTTTGTTTTTTATCTTCTTTAAGATTCTTATCAGCTTTCCTTCGTTAGCACTTTTATTTTGTGTTTTATGGCTCTACTTTACGCGCACTTTTACGTAAATTTGTATCTCAGCGAAGAGCTCATCCGTCCGGGAAACAACCGCACGCCACGAGTCTGAATTTCCAACTGAATCCGAAACACACGAATTTTTCCCAAGCGTTTCGCGGTCTCTATTTCCAACTGAATCCGAAAGATACAAATTTTTCCCAAGCGTTTCGCCTGTGGGCCTTCGGTTGGCTTCGGCCTGCTCTTCGGCTGACTTCGGGTTTATGGCAAGAGTGGGAATTCACAAAATCGCATGCGAGAAGTGCACCACAGAGAGAGAGAAAAGGGAAATTCCGACAGAGAGAGAGAGAGTGAGAGTCGGCAAAAGCCGGCTAGTGTGTGGGAATTCTTCTTGGTTATTATTTATTTGTTTTTGTTTTGCTTACCAGAATATAATTGGATAATAAATAAATTGGTTTAAAAAGGTTTTTGGGAATTTAAAAAACTACATATTCTTATTTGTATCTATTCTTGAGTTCTCTTGGAATATTTTCTTACCATTATAGTCTCAGGCAGGCAATGTACAATTTTAAGTGAAGCATATAAATATACACGTGTGCTTTTTAATCAAATTTTAATTATTTAACTGTTTAACTAAACTAAAACCATTTAATTTCCATTTCATTCTTAACACCCACATATGGCCGTGCCATAAAAGTCCCTTTTCCCGTTTAACCACTTTTTTATAGCAACTCCCAGGCTCTCTCTCTCTGTCTTAGTTGTTCTTTCTCTCGCTCTCTTGGCTTGCCATCAACAACAGCTGTTTTTTGTTTATTTCAATAAATTCCCTCGCATTTGTCTGATAAGCACGTGGATTTTTTTCTCTCCCTCCGTCCCCTGATCCGGAAGAGAATTTATATAGAGGCGGCCACAGGTAGCGGTAAAAAAGGTAACCTAAGAGACAGCTAATGGAAGTGATAACAGGGAATGCCAAAAGTAAAGCTAGGAGTTTTTGCTATAAATTTATGATTTTACGGTTGTTGCAATTATGTTTTAGATAAGAAAATAGACAAGTAATTAGGTAAAGGTAGTTTACCTCAGTTAGGCTGACATTTCCCTAATTAGTTTAGGATAAGAAAGGGTTCTTGACAAATCATTAGTCATATTTTCAATAAAATAGAAATTGGCCTCTTAAAATAGAACTCCATTTTATAATTTATTTATTTAATACTGTTCCTTATATATTGTTTAGAAAAATATACAAATGACTTGTTTATTTTCCACCTTATATTTCGCTACTCAACCAACTAATTACCTAGGCATCCAATTAGCTAAATAAATCCTCTTCCATATACTAAACTTATTGCGTGAATTCCACGCCCCGTTGACCAAAATGAAATGGCTCGCAGAAATGCTGAAATCATCCACACAATCAATTAAAAATGTTTATAAAAACTCTCAAATTAAGAAGAAATAGGCGCCACATACACACGCTTAGAATATGTTAGATTTTTCTTGGGTGAAGATACTTTCAACCTCCCCATCATATGTATGTATGTATGAATATTTGCTACATCAGCAAATGTGTCACCCAAGAAGGGTGCAAAAAACAAAATATACATATACAAACTGCACGGGAATTCTGCTTGATGTAGAATGAAACGCATTAATTTGGCTCGTTATGATTATTGCCACGCCATGCCACGCCCTCCATACACGCCGCCCCCTTGTTCGAAGCTGGAGAAGATGAGGCACGGCAAAAAATTAGTACTACTTTTGCACCTGAAAAAATGCTGAATCCTTTTGTTTAAGAAAATAGCTAACTTGTATACTTATGTTCGCGTTAAGTACGTTTTACATTAATTTATTGTATTAAAAAAATTGGCAATTAAATTAAAAATCAAATTGTTATGTTTATATAAAATCTTCATATTTATTAATAAACTTTTCCCATTAAGATTTTATTTTGAAAGTTCACAAATTCTGAATTCCTTATGGGGACAATGGATTTTGCTCATATTTTCCTTCCCACAGAAATAAAATTATATACAGGAAAAATATAAGAACAAAAATATAATATTTTGTTCATTAAAAAATATATTTTGAAAGCTTATTTAAATTTTTTAGCTTTATAAATTGCCGTGTATTGTTTTCAAGTAGACCATATGGAAATGCCTTGAGTAATATGTTTGTCTGACTCTGCACAGACCAAACTCTGACCCCCATTCAGCCCCTCTTTTTGGCAATGGAGTGGGGGATGGTGGGGAGGGGGGTTCGAGGGAGGGGGAACCACCGCCAAAGGCGCACATTAAGCGAATCGTGCACACGCCCCATGACGATGATTAATTACCTTTTTGGCTGCTTCGCTCGCTTGCTCGCTCGCCGTTCCCTTGCTGGGATGTCTCGGATGTATCTTTGTATCTCGTAGCTTGTATCTTGTGCACATTTCACTTATGCACGCCTCACGCTTTGGTGGCCAGAGGGTGTCCCCACCTCCATCCTCTCCTGCTGCTCCTTTAGCATTTTGGGGGGTTCGTCGTTTGTCGCTGATGAAGTTGTATTATTTATCGCAAAAGTGATTTTTCGCACTTTCCGCGTGTCTTCGGCTGTCTGCTTACCTCTTCTTTTTCTACGAAAAGGTGAAGAAAAGGAATAAAGAGGGGAATATGGTGATAGGGAGAAGGTATAATAAGGCAAAGGGAATATATAATAATATTTTAAGTGTTTTAAATATTTTTATTATAAATAATCTTTTATTATCAATATTTCTTGCTTCCTATTAATTATACTTTCGGTTAATAACAGTTTTATTTAAATTCCATATTGTTTTTAATTCTTATAATTATTTTACATAGTTTTGAGACAAAGTTCAAGGGTAAAAGCTTTAGTAAATTATACGTTTCAGGGCTCTTCCACTTCTCCCACACTTTCACCAAAAGATATTAAAATTTACGAACCATGCTCACCACAAATGAATTCCATAAATTCCAAAACCAATGATCTTTGTACGATCCACTTTTAACAACCATAACTTCATGGAATAATTGATATTTGAGGTACGTAAAATATAAGACCTCGCCTGCGACAATTTGACTAACCAAACTCATAACTCTAATCGATTCCATTATCTCTGGCAGGATCTGTAAATTTAGGATGCACATGTGTTCCGACTCCTTTCGAAACATATCAAGTATCCATACAAATCGATTGAGGGAGTTTCTAGGGGTTGAGCGCTGGGTATTTTCACAGAAATTCGAAACCGCGCAAAGTCAATGAACCAAAACAAACGAAAACAAAAGGGGCCACCACCACCACCACCATGGCAAAGAAAACAAATACAATAGGAAATCAACAAAAAAAAAGGCAACAAAATATACAGAAAATGCACAACAATTTGACATCTGTTTCAACGCCAGAAAAAGGAGTAAGGAGCGAGGACAAAAAGGATGTCACGTAGATTGACTTGTACAGCGCGAGGAACAGGGCTCAAAACTTCAACTTGGCAGCCACTCGAAACTCCTCAGCCTTCAAAAGAGCCAAGGAATAAAATTCCTTCGAGTTCGTGTGACAAATGCCAAGGGTTAATGAGATCCCTGCTTGAGTTCGCCTTTGGAAACGGAGTTGTGTTAATTATCATCAGCGAGCGGGAGTTTAAACGCTTCATTAGACAAGAGACAAAGAACTGGAAAAGCAGAAAGCAGAAAAGCAGAAAAGCGAGTGCCACCACGAGAGGGGTGAAAGTGATACCGATTCCGAAACATATTTAGTGAAAAATATCAAATTACCACAACAAAAACCGGGAGTCTTAACGGGAATGGATTTTTATAGAGCAGCCAACAGAAGGGTCCGAAAAAAAGAAAAGGGGAATAGTATTAGGCATTCAATTAGTCACTTTTAACATGGGTGAGAGATTGCTCCGACTTGCAGGAGATTAGAAGTTGGGAGATACTTTGTGTAGATACTTCTTAAACTGAGTTGGTTCTTGGAAATTACATTTAAGGCAAAGCGGGACTTGTGATAATTTTTTAAAAATATTATTTAGAGCAGGAATGATATATAAAATGTTGAATGAGCAGCTGCTTTCAGCGCTTCCCAGAAATCCTTTCCCTAATGAGCTTTATTGTTAAACTCTTGCCAAGATATATAATTATTGGTTCAAGTATTTCTCAAGAAACCCGTTCGAGATCATTAATATGCATTGTATTTTGAAAAATGATTTTTCAACATGCTCAAACTTTAATTGTCAAAGTCCAGAGACCACAGCCACTTTTGCCCTTAATATGCAGCCACAAAATTATGCTAAATTATTCATTTATATTAATTAACCGAAAGCTAAAGGCGAAGAAATAAGAAGAGCTGAACGAGCTTCAGTTTTTGGCATGTGAAATGATTGATCGATCGATCTGTCAGAGAGACCTCCGAATGAATCATTCAAAGGGAGAGAGAGAGAGGGAAGTGACTCATTTCCGAATAACAAACATTATCGAAAATGGGAATCAGGATCGTAAAAATGCAATTGACAGAGGGGGGGCAGGGTTAGAGGTCATGCTTGGTTTTCCTCTCGTTTTATGACTCTGAAAACAAAAGCCTTAAAGGAAAACACCGCCCAGAGTAGCGCCCCCATAAACCATAAAAATGCATAATCTATGACCACTTGACATGCATTAAACAAAAGCAAAACATTTATATTTTTTATGTACATTTCCTACTTTATTGAAATATTTTTTTTTTTTTGGGAAGATCTCGCTGGGCGGCAGAATTAAAGTCGCCGATCGCTGATAAGAAATTCAATCCCCAAATTAAATCTGAAACCGAAGCACACATAGTTTTTCATGAACTCATGTACGGCTTCCGTCACACGACTAACTTAAATCATAAAAAAGTGCGAACAACAGAGAAAAGTTTTTTGCGTTCCGCCAAAAGTAACAAAAAATAGAGGAAGCTATCAAAAAAGAAAACATAAAAAAGTAGAGGGAGCTACATTGTCAAAATCACGTGCGTGCGGCACTGGGGAACTCTTTTTTTTCGGGACTTGTAAATTTATTTCGTCACATATACAGCCGTCGTTCTTGTTATGCAGCTTTTCATGGCGTTTTCCCCTTGCTTTTCGCCGAAGGAAATTATAACTTTGTCATCAAATTCGGACACAAAAACGCTAACAATTGCTGGTAATAAACGGATAATAAAATCTATGCGGAAATATATTTGCAAATCTATAAATGTATACAGTACGAAATTAACTACAGAGGGTAATAAAAACAATAATAAAACCATGAACAAGGAGAGATTAATCTTCAAATATAAATGAGAGGGTAAACAGGGCATTCTTAATTTTATTGTTTGCTTTTCACATTGCTTAAGTAGAGTATTCACATATTCGTTTCAATTTAAATTCAATAATCACCTCTGGGTATTTTTTCGAGGCCTCGGCCTGGTGACACATGCAATTATTGTACGAAATTCATGCGAGTCAAGGTTTTTTTGCCACAAAAATATAAAAAGCCAACGGGTAAACAACTTCCATCAGTCGGAATAATTTCGGGGTGTCCTGATTAAAGGATGTTTATTAAATATTCATGTAAATGTCAATTTAAAGCTACTGTCTCCCCTTTTTATTGGTTATAGAACGGTTGAGTGTCAACGTGGCTGGCGGCTTTTTTGTTGTCTCGACTCCGGTCTGCATTATTATTGATATTGAGCCCATGAATCCCCAATGAAAGGCTGCCCTTGCTCCCGCTCACTTTCCTTTTTGAACTGTGCCGCCCTTAGGAAAGGGTGGGTGGAAAACAGGGGGGTTTTTTGGGGGGGGTATAAATAACAATAGATTTATTGCAAACAATACATGAAATGCATTCGAATAGGGCTTTGATATAAGGCTTTGTTTGGTTTTTTTTATTAACTCTCTCCTCTCTATCCTCCGTTGAACTTTAAGCAAAGTTCTGAAGCTTCAATTTTATTTAACAATAACATATTTTTCGGCAAATACGAAGGTAAAGATACACAGAGCTAAGAAGAATAATAAATAATAATTTATAATAGTAATAGAAATTAACATCAAAGGAATTCAAAAGATTTTACAGCTGTAAAAAGTAAACTCTGTGTAAAGCATATATTTTTGTATAATATCCTTCAAGTGTGACCCTTTATCAAAAGCATCTCTGGCTTTTGAGAAAACATCGTTTAAATGAAAGGGTCACACTGTCATACCGAATGACACTTCATTTTTTCTGTTGCCTGCTTATTAGTCAACGATTTTACGGCTTGCTTGAAAAAAAAAATTGAAGAATCCAGGATAATGTCCTCACCTGACCAGCGCAACGAGGTGTTTCGCTCGCCATCCATCACAATGGGCTCACCGCCAATAGAGGCCATGGAGACACCTGAGTACGCCTCGGAGGAGATGCCAGAAAAGCCTTATGTAAGTCCCAGTTCGTCACGCTCCTCGCAGGCTAATAGCCCCCAACTGGCGGTGGCAGAGGACACACCCCAGAGTCCGTGCAGCGAAAAGGATCTTCAGAAAGTCCAGGAGCAGAAGGAGCAGAAGAGCCTCAAGCCAGGTACTTCGCTGGTGGAGTATCCCTTTGTCCTGAAACTCTTTCTGGCCGCCAGCAATGCCTCCAGCTCGATGCTCAACTGGTCGGAGGATGGTCTCGAGCTGGAAGTGGACTATGTGGAATTGCAGAACCACTTGACTGGCGGTCGTTCGATTTTCCACTGCCTCAGTGTCAAGCAATTTTCGGATGAGCTGCAGAAGCAGGGCTTTACGAGGATCTTCAAGAAGGAGGCTGAGGCAGAAGCAAGCTTGAAGCCTATCCTGCTCTACTTTGAGCATTCCGAATTTGCCAGAGGTGAGCTGGGAAGTCTGCAAAAGCTGATGAAAAACAACCTGCATCTGAAGGAGCGATACCCAATGGGCAAACATTTGAATGCGAAAGCCGAGGAGGCTGAGGATGAGAATGCGGCGGAGATGCTGCAGTTCCGTGTGCCGCTCCACCTGCCCTCACAGGGGCACCTCTCGCGGATGCAGCAGCGCGGCGACGCCTGTTGCTCCACCGCGATCAGCACCGTTCGCCCGCCCCTTCTGGTGGCACGTTGCCGGTTCCGCACTCTGCTATATCACCTGGCAACTACGAACAAGCTCCTGGCCAGCAGCCGTCTCTTGAGAAATAATTCCCTGAGGAATCCCCGTCCCTGGGACGTTCCAACCATCGTCAAAGATTCCTTCAAGTTTGTCAAGCCCCACGATTCTGTCATCACCCTGGATGCGGACAAGCCGCCGGACTATGCCGGCTACTACGGCAAGGTGGATGCCACCAAGGTAGAACTTTTCTTCTCAGAGTACCTGCCACGCTATGGCAACAAGACCACCGGCTACAAGGATGTTGTCCTAGAAGCTACCCACAAAACAAGCAACTTCCAGCAGAACTTACCCATTGGCCTGGCAGACTCGGAGGGCGAGGACAATGAGCTCGACGATGTCCAGTCGCCCGTGTCCCCCGCTGGCGGTGACTCTGATCTTGACTGCATGCCCTCCACTTCGTCAGCGGCGGCGGCCATGAGGGCTTCTGCGGGTCGCAAAAGAGAAGCAGAGTCTGCGGACGATGAGGACTTGGAGGAGGCCATGCAGGAGCTATGCGGCGGCTCCACTGTTCCCAAGGAGAACGACTCTTCTGGCAGCCGTGGCAAAGCCAAGGCCCCGCAGCCCAAGACCCCAATAGCCACGTCCCGCAAGCGTCCGTCCCAGGCCGTAGAGTCGAGTTCCAGCGACACAGAGGCTCCAGTGAGCAAGAAGCGGAAGAAATCCAAGAAGGAAAAATCCCATACAAAGTGCAGGAAGCGTCATCACCACCGGGAGAACAGGGAAGAAAGTAAGGACCGGGACCTGCCAGTAAGCCGTGGAAGATCCAGGGCTCACCGGTCCAAAACCCCTAAAGACACGCCCCGAAAGCGTCACTATAGTTGCAGCGAAGACGAAGAGATTCCCCAGAAGAAAGCTAAGAAAGGAGTCCAGGATTCTGAGAAAAAGAAACAAGTGGAAGAAAGTGAGGACGAGGAAGAGACTCTCCTGAAGAGTAATCCTGAGAAAAAAATGAAGCAACTGCAGGACGCTGAGGAATATGAGGAGGAAGCGGATACTGATGGCCAAGAGATGCAGTACGAAGAAGAGGACGAGGTCGATTATGCCAAAGAAGAGGACGATAACGCCAAAGAAGGGGAGACAGCCGAAGAAGGAGAAATAGTCGAAGAAGAAGATAAAGCCGAAGACGAAAGCGGAGATGATAACGAAGTCGAGACCGAGGTAGTCGAAGCGGATGAAGACGTCCAAGACGAGGACGCCCAAGACGAGGACGTCCAAGACGAAGCCTCCGAAGGCGAAGCCGCCGAAGACGAGGACGCCGAGGACGAGGAAGCCGACGAAGATGAGTACGAGGACGAGGACGAGGACGAGGAGGCCGAGTATAATGAAGAGGACGATGACGATGATGATTACAATGTTCAGTATAAAGCTCCTTTGCCGGAACCGGAGACTCCACGACGTTATGAGCTTCGCAACACCAAGCGCCAGTCACGCTGAGGACCTTCTCGATAGATATCTCCTAACTCTGCCTAACTTTTGAGATAAATCTTTCTATGACCTTTTATATATAATTTGATCTGTGTCCAAAGAAAACTTAATAAGACGGAGAGTTAGTCCAATCGTTTCTCTCAAATAAATGATAATTTTAAAATAATTTAGAGGGGTTTTATTTAGGGTTTTATTACAAATTCATATAGAACATAGACAATATTAATCACAAATCCCTCACAGTCTTAACAACAACACCTCTTCACCTGAGACACCTCCACCTCCGCGTTGTATCTTTTATTTATTCAACTTGAAAACCCATTCCTTTGGCTATTCACCATCTTCGGCATATCTAAACCCGGCCATTATAATAACTTTTGTTTGGCTGCTTTGCTGATGCCAATGCCATTGGACATATGGGCAATTAAATCGCTTATCGCCCTTTGATCTCTCACGCCCTCGGCCTGGCCCATTACCGAGGCCAATCAAAAGTGTAATATCATCTGGAAATATCTTACCAATAAAGCCCGGCCCGGCCGGCACCCACACGGGCCAAAAAGAGCAGGGAAAAAAGCCAGACAGGGGCACAATCAGTCGGATGTTTACAAGTTTTATGAGCCACCAAATAACAAGATGAACAACAGGCAACCGAAAACGAAACCAGAACCAGAAAACCAGCAAAAAAATAACAACGAAAACGAAACTTAAACGATACTTGACTTTGGGCTTGGGTTTCGGGGATTCGATTCGCAATTCGCCAGACTCATTCCTTTTTTTTTTTTTTTAAATATAACTCAGCGTGAGTCGAGACACGATTTTTATCGTCTTTAATTTGCTTTTTATTTGATATCATATTTCAAGACGGACGGCGCAGAGGTGCCCTGGCAGCCAGAATCCCCGAAAGAGACTTTTTTGGGAGGGAAAGAGCCTTAAGTCAAGACGTCATAATGTCATAAAAATGTCACATACTTTTAATAACTTTATGACAGCTACAAAATCATAAACAAAATGCCCTGACAGCCACACACACACACAGCAGAGAAGTGGATTCTGCGGCTGGGATCTCTTTTGGGAGTCATCATAATGAGATGTGTCATGTTTTGCCTTCCGAGAAATGTTTCTCGTTGGCCCTTTTGGCTTTTGCCACGATTGAACGTCGTCTAGAAGTAAATCCTGCCCCCCAAGAGTCTCAATTATAAACATGACAGCCCGATTATTAAATTTGATGTTTAAATGATGATCTCTGGAACACATGGAGGAGAAATGTCCATTAATGTCAACGGATTATAGATTAGAGTACAGCTCCTACCCGGACCAGGCAATGTGAAAGAATAAATTTGATAGGAATTTAAATCTAAGATCTATTAGTGAGTTTTTGAAGGTAAATCCCTTTGTTTCTCACGCCTCCATTTAAATCTAAAACCAAACACACCTCGTTCAAGCCTCAGATTTAGTTTCAACGCATAAATTCGCCTTGCGAGAGAATAAAATTATGGCTTATAAAGTCGGGACTTTGGCTGCATTATAATGAGGATTTCTTTCTTTTTTTTTCCTTTACTCAGAGGGAGCCTCGCAAACCCTCAGCTTGCTGAGTTATTAAATGCCAAGTTATTTGTCGTTTAGCTGGAAATTCATGCAGGTCGGTCGGTGGCAGTACTTTAACTTCTTCGGTTTATTTTTTCTTTCCTTTTGTTTCGGGACTCCCCGAGATTGCTTTATGGATGTGAGTAGGAAATCTTTACGAGTTTCTGGTGGTGAGACAAATTTATTGGCAAGGCATAAATGTATCTGCCTTTTTACTTTTTCCCCGTTTGGCATTAATATCGTGAGTCGTAAAGATTTTTAATGATGCATATAGCCGTTTGGTTGAAACTATTTACATATGCATCTTGATGCTTTATGGAGCCCCAAGCGTAGAGATCTCTCTTCGGAGATTTTTATTTTGGCAATTTGTCTCTTGGTAAAGGGAAACTGCCATAAGGTGTTGAGTTTGGGCTACATAGGTGGTTGTAAAGGAGAAGAGATATGATTTTAACGGGGTTTTTCCTAAGTTTTAGGGCTGAATCCCTAATTGGCATTATCATAGATCAAGAGATACATATTTAACCCATTGATTTTGATGGAAATTGGGTAGAAATCCCAGGCATTAAGCCCTAACTCCCACCGAAACTCAATTTGCCAGTTTCCCTTCGACTAAATAATTTGTTGTACACATTTGTTAAAAACTTTACGCTTATCTTTAATGCCTCTTCCGAGTACCAACTTTATAAATAAGCCAATACGGGCTACCAGGACTGTGTGCAAAACTTGCTCCTGTGAGTTTGGCGTGTCCTTGGGCCTTCTTTCACGTGGAGCAGAGTTATTTTGTGATTGCACAAATGCAAAATGCATAACAATCACAATTGCACCAAAAATATTTCGCCAGCAAATTGGGATTTATATGTATGGAGAGTGGGGAGTGGAGAGAGAGAGATATGGCCTCGTTGCTTGCCACAAACTTTCCTCGAAGGAGGTAAAAGTGGCTTTGCTTTACCTTCAAGTGTTGTAACCCAGTTTCGAATTGCTTTTTTATTTGCCAATGCAGGACTGCAGTTAAGGATGTGGCTATGGATATGGATGCAGATGCTCCCCGGGGGGAATCCCAAGTAGTTTATGCAACATTTGGCTAAAATCTACCCAAAAAAGTTGCTTCAAACTTTTGATCGATGTGCTGCTGTTGGTGGAATTGCCTCACAATTAGGTAAATGCACTTGGGGAAAAATCATAGAGGAAGTTAAATAAATACTTCATAAAACATTTCTTTTAGTAACAATAGAAGGAAAAGATGTATAAAAATGAAGAGTTAAATGTAGGTCCTAACAGGAATAATATGTTTCAATAAATATAAAATTATTAACAAGTTATTTAATAAATATTCAAGTTAATAATCCTCCTCGGGATATGGCATACAATGGCAGGCTCCAGGCGTATTCGATCTCAGCCAGCGCAGATACTGATTGACTCTGGTATACACTCCGGGGGACATGGGTCTGGCACAACCGGCGCCCCAGGACACAATCCCCGCCAGCTGATATTGTCCCGGCTGCTCGTCGAAGGTCGTTTGAAGGGGACCTCCACTGTCGCCACCGCAGGCATCCTTGCCACCCTCCGAGATATAGCCAGCACACATCATGTTGTCCGTGATTTGTCCTGGCTTGTAAGTGGTATTAGTCCGGCAGACCGATTGGGGTATCACCACCACTTGCACTTCCTGCATTTAGTATGTATTAGTATATATTTCATAAAATATCCAGGATTCAGAACTTACTCTCAATGTATCGGAGGCCGCACCTCCTTCCTTTTGAGCTCCCCAGCCCGTGACCACCGCCAGTTCGTGATCAAAACTGTGACCCTGAATGGGCACACAAATGGGTCTTATGCGGCGATTCTCCATATCAATTGGTCGCTCCAGCCTCAAGATAGCTATGTCATTGTCAAAGCTGCGGGGATTATATAGCTCATGAACCTTTACTCTGGTCACATATCGCTCGATGACCACGACATCCTCGTTGGGATGGCTGCGATTGTGTTCCAGGAATCGCAGGGTAAGGAGTTCGGGTGGCACACCCTCCACACAGTGTCCGGCTGTCAGGACATACAGATCGTTGATCAGGGAACCCGAGCAATAGAATCGGTCGTGGATGAGTATCACAGCCATCCAGGGATATTGGTGAACTGTGGTCTCCTCACCGCCCACAATTCTGTTCAGGGTATTTATGAAGCCGCAGCGACAGGTCACGCAATATCTATCCTGGGGAAAATTGGGCACTGGTGAAAACGTTGGTGAAGTTACTGGAGTTGCTGTTGAAGTTGCGGGTGAAATGATTAGTGAAGATGTGGTTGATGTTGTGGTTGGAGATGTTGTTGTTGAAGTTGTTGAAGATGTTGTTGAAGTTGTTGTGGGCTTTCTTGTTGTTGTTGTGCTCGTACTCCCTGGTGGTGGTAGCAATATCGAGCCTATCCACTCGAACAAATTCCCCTGCAATGGTCGCACACGCTCGGTCGCTGTTGTTATTGAACCAAACACACACAGGAGGCCACAGAAAACAGCGATCAACCGGAGCTTCTGCATCTTCCTGACTCTCTAAACTACTAAACCTGCAACTCTCACGGATCATCCGTTTTAAAGCAGCATCCACAAAAATCCGCTCGGCCTGCTAATCACGTTTTATTCTATCAACAAACCCGGCTGGCTGTGCAACTTTTCATTTTGGCAACACACACATTATTTTCCAGGCTGTCGCACAAATGAATTCATGAAATGTTTGCCCCAGCAAAGTGTAAATGCCTTGCAGGTTAACTAACAAATCAGGGCTATGGGAGGGAGGAAGGGCATACATACATGTTTGCCAAGGGGTTTTCACAGAGGATTGCACTTTTCATGAATGTCAAATTAAATGGGGCTTTAATGAGGTTAGGAATTTGAATTAAATTGAAACCGAACTGGCATTTCAGTAAAGGGAACTTGGAGGAAAATATAAATTACATTGACTCGTTTTTATTTAGCATTTTTCAATGATGGAATTACGAACATATGTATTACATGTGTAGTATTATATTGTAAACCACATTTTATGGAATCCCTTCTCTCCCAACAACCCACATTCCCATAGATTTTCCTTAATCACCACACAATTCCCCTAATTGACAACTGCTTATACAAGTTTCCACATCAACTTTTCCAACTATTTATCCAATATTATGCAAATCAGACGCCCAATAAGGCTCCAATCAAGAGTTGACACTCCGCCACAAAGCTGGCAAGTTTTCCTTGAAGTTTTCCCCACCGATTTTCCCCGCCACTTGTCACTTGCCTGTGTGTTTCGTAAGCTGGCACAATAATCTGTAATAGGCTTAGGCATGAAATATTGACGCTTAGTGACCGCTTAGTGGATGCCAAATGACTAAGTAACGTCATCTTGGTGGAAGAACTCCCAAACTCCCCGGTTCCACGGACTCCCAACTCCTGCAAGTGTAATTAGAAGAGCTCTGAAAATTAGTGAAAGCATTTTCATAACAATTTTCCCCCTTTGGGGGTTGTGTGTGTGTACATTTATTTGTGGAAAACTAAGCCGCTTATGGGACTGTGACTGTGAGCAAGGCTTTGCGACTTTGACTAATTGAATTTGGTCTATATATTGGGGTATATCCATTGAAGCGTGGCTTTAACCCCAGCACACGACTCCAATTTCGATGGTTACGCCCACATATGGCAGAGCACTGAAAGAAAATGAGGCAGATGTCATCTAAACATTACCAGGAACATCAAATATAATTGTAAATATTTCAAAACTTCAGTAAATAGAACAGGAATATTTTATAAATTTTTTTACTTGCCACTGAAACTTCTTTTAATTTTTTAAATATTATTTTAAGGCTTTTCTTTCAAATTAAGGTTTCAATTAAAATCCAAGTCATATATTTCTCTTTCTGTACGCTTCATGCTTCAACGCCTAAATGGTAACATTTTACCCCAGTTACATTTTATAGACTAGAGAACTTGGGGAGTGTATATAACGAAAATGGGCCTCTTTCTCGGGGGGCAGGGGACTTGCCAGCACCTCCAGTAAATTGTCCAATTATAAAACTGCGTAGGCCAGGTAGCAGCCAGTTGAAAAAACCAGACCGGGAGACCAGGAGACCCCAAGACCAGAAGCCAGCTGTCCGGGGGGAAACTGGAGACGCATCATCCACATGTTTCTGTCACTTTTGATAGTCGCTCTCCTCTCGCTTAATTGATATTTATGGAAATGGTCTTCTGGCGGAAAGTGGAGCGCCTGTGGGGAGATTTACAAGCCACAACATTGAACTTCATTCCTCCGCCGGGCCGTTCATTAGAGAGTGGGAGATACACTCCGCACACACACTCGCCAGAGATACGAGCTGGAACCCGAGCTGAAACTGGAAAAACAATACTGCAAAAGTAATCCACTGACCCACAACTGCAGCCAAGAAAGGCGGCCGGAGAGCAGCGGCTTTTGTCCAGGCTTAAATATATGGCTTAATTGTGGCCAAGTAATAAACATGTCCGGAGTGGGTAAAAAGTTTTTTGGTCTGCCAAGAAGTTTCCAGGCAAAAGAAAACCAATTAAAATGGCCGAGAGAGGCAAAAGTCAGAAATTAGAAGTAGGATCCTGGCTGACTCAAGTGATTCAAGTGGTGGGGAAAAGGTATTTGGAAATTTTTAGAACCCCTTAAAAACTAAAAGTAAGACGTTGTTTTATTTTATTTAATGTAAGAGAGGTATATAAGAATTATAAAAAAGGAAATATCCCATAGGTTACATAAATAATCTTAGATAACAAATCTTAATTTAAAGAGAAAATTAAATAAATATCCTTCAGCTTTCCTCTTAGAAAAAATACTAATTTAAAGATAAAATGGAATAAAAATCAGCATTCTTAGAGCTGAGAATCTACGAATTTAAATTTAAACTATAAAGTTATTAAACTCACAGTTCCCTTTCACCAACCAAAAATTGCAAAATGTATTTTCTGAGATTTAAGAAAATGTATCTTTATCGCCAGAACCGCATGTTTCGCATTGCGTAGGCTGCTGGCCGGTGTGAGCATGATTTAAAGGCAAATGCAAATAAATAAAATATATTTATGCACACACACAATATGGCCGGTGACTTGGGACCACTACTTAGTTGTCGAACATGAGCTCTTTGGCCGCTATCGCGACAGCATCGGGCTTTAAAATCCACAGCTTACAAAACAGCAGGCAAATGCAGCCAAAACACACATTCCGACTACGACAGCGACGGCTTTTAATTAAAAGCAACATTTTCACAGGCCGCAGAACAAGCTTATTAACAGTTAACCCAAGCCACTAAAAATATGTACAAACTAAGAGGGCAGTGAGGGGGAAAAGGAAAAACAACGACTGTCAATTGATAAACAAGTCAACTGTCACTTAGGCCCAACATTGATAGCGACTCTGCGTTAATCAGGCAAAGTGTCCAAGTCCGAGTTCGAGTTCGAGTCCTGCCCCGAGGACCGGATCCCAGCTCTCCAGCTCCGACTACAGCTCCGACTCCTTCTGCAAAAAAAAACTCCACTTGTTGCCGGCTGGCGGCTGATGGCGATAAGCAGCGACACATGTCACAAGATTTTTCAGTCTCAGTCTCGGCCGCAGAGCCTCCGCCTCTTCTCTTTGCCTTTTCGTTTTTCCTTATTTTTTATTTTAATCAAAAGTGGAAATTAAACGCGGCTAATGAAGATTTTAATTGCGTGCAACAAGCAACGTTGCAATAGCATGTGGGCCTTGTGTATCTATAAAAATATGTACATATATGCAGCACATAAACTTGCAACTTAGGATTTACATGATCAGCATTTGTTTGCAACACGCAATCCCTGAGTGACTGGGAGAGAGTGTAGTCAGTCGGAGTCCCATAAACTTTGGCTAAGCTGATTATGACAGTTTTACAAGGGGACAGAGGGGGCTGAAGGCTAGGAAAAGGTACAGTGGGGTATGGGGAAGTACAGTGGTAATTAAGAGAGTTTGGACAAAGGCAGAGAGAGTGCCGGTTTTAACATGTCACTCTTTTGTCTTTGACTATTTGAGTTGGGCAGTCCTATATTGATGATCTCAATCAAAGGGTACCCTTGAAGAAGGTTTATATATTTATATTTATTTATATATATTTATTAAGACTTCTTAAAGGAAGCTTTGGAAATTAAGCATCAACCAATCCTGTATTTTTTCAAATAGAAAATAAAGACTTAAAGAAAAGATAACAAGTAAGAAAAGCTAACTTCGGGCGGAACCGAAGTTTATATACCCTTGCAGATAATTTGTT
>JAEIIU010050653.1:0-19224 GCA_018874675.1 Drosophila baimaii
AAACTTTGAAAATATAAAAAAAAAAATTTTCGATTTTTTCGGAATTCTACAGTAGAATACCCCCTTAAAAATAATCTTCTTAAAAACTGTATAGAAATATATTTTTGAATGCTTTTTCAAATGGGTTTTTTTTGTTTTACTTAATATAATCATTTTTATAAAAAACAAATACTACGTTTAAGCTATGAAATACATGTATTCTTGAATACGTGAAATCAAAATAGTCTCCTTTTAATTCTACATACACAAATTCTTGCATTTGTATTAATAGGGTTGCCAGACCTGTTAAATTACTATATTTAACAGTAAATCAAACAACGTTTAGCTGGTCACACCACACTAAATCACGTATTAAGGCTGAATTCGTATTATCACAAATACATGAATATGAATTCAATGCATGAATTCGGCATAGCATAAATGTAGTATTGAATAAAGATCAAATGTATCACTTATCATCACTGAATGATTAAAAATTTTAATAAAACAGAGAATGTGAAATTAAAAGTTGCATTTTTAGCATAAAAGGCAGACAAATTGTTCTTTTGAAACATACCAAAAAGTTTTAAGATAATAATACTAATATAGAAAAGAAAAACTAGGAATTATCGTTCAAAAATTCACATAACAAATACCTCGTAATTTAAAAATAATAAGAAATTGTTGCCAACGTTGAACTTTATTTATTTTAAATTAAAAGAAAACCCCCATACATCTAGCTACTTGCTTTGATTGGGAAACCTGCCCTTGGCAGCACTGAGCCCTCCTCCGCCCACGAAAATAACTCCCCCCCCCCAAATTGGCGAAATGTTGCAGCTGCAATTGTTTGGTTTTTGCCACTCGGTATTTTCGTGTTTTGGTGTCTGGCCTCGGCGATAAGTTGTTGGCCAACTGTTGTTGTCGATGTGGCAGACACACAACTTTAGATTCGATCTTGGGCGCCTGGCCCCGCCCCGAATGCTTAATTGCCGGCTTCGCTGGCCGTCTATCAAGTTGAGTTATTCGCAGTGGTTATTGTTGCTCGTCCGGGCAGCCGGGCGTGAAATTTTAATTAATGCAGGGAGGAGAACCGAGTAACTACTACTACTACAACTACTACTACCAACAAACAGCCGCAGAAAGCTGCTGCAATTTTTGCTGCCAAATTGATGAACTCTTGCAGCCAGCCAGCTCTGCTCTCCGTGGTCTATATAGCAGTTGTTTTTCCTACAATATTTACGTTTAATCAAATGTAAAATCCACACCGATAACTGGGAAGCCTGCAATAACAGTCTGTGCCGTGGCCAGGCCGAATCCGTAAACATAATCGCAGCTCTGTACTTTCCTGGCAATCTATTTATTTTGTGGTTTCGGGTTTCGACGTCTATATATGAATGTATATATACTGACTGCATGTAGATATGCATATATACTCTACGTGTAAGTTTATACATCATTTTAATTAAACGCGGTAAAAAACGCATCGGCAGTCGTGAAAGACCATAATAATACGCGGCAGATAAAAATGCAATATGCCCGCAATACCGCAATTTGTTTAACATTCCAGGCTGCGGACTGCATAAACAATTAAAACCGATTGAGAGTTGAAAATGGACGAGTGCAAAAAATGCACTGCGAAAACCACAGGATAAAAATTGTGCACAATAAATACATATATATATTATGGCGTAATCTAACATTTCGATCACCACTGGATATGTTTACTCATATTTAATTGGTTTAGTGCCGCCGCGGAATCGATACGGCCTATGGCTGGCTGGCCAATAGTGCCACAAATCATCGGAATTCATAAATAATAAAGCCCCTTTTTAAATGATTTAAAAAGCGTTTTGCATATTTCATGGTCAGAGCCAGGTCATTTGGCTGCCAATTAAATGCTAAATAGATTAAAATGGCAAAATGCTGCGATAAACTCAATCACGAATTCTGATTTATGCTTGCCAAAGGGCCGCCGAAGCCCAGCCCCTCTCGTTCATCAATCACCCTACACTTTAGAGGGGAGAATGTGAGTGAAATTTGATTATTCTGATGTTAGTTTATTACATTTTTAGGCTGCTAGGGGAAATTCAGTTACAGAAAAGTTGAAATATAAAATGTTATATTTTTATAAACAAAAGAAAATATTTTCAGGGAAAACATCTAGGCAAAATATACAAAAAAGGATATAACTGGCACAAATATCCTGATGAATTCAGTCATGAAAATAAGTTATCAATTTAAATAAAATGATTTGCCTTTATTTTCGATTTGAAATTTAATTTTTAAACAATTTAAATGGGTTTTTTTGAGATAATTTCACTAGGTAATTGAAGTAAACAATATTTTTTAAAGCATTTTCTTTAAAAAAGTAAGTAATATTGTACCAGCTTTTGCTGTACAGCATTCCCTCAGCTTAAATACCCCCCAACTAATCCCTGGATCTTATCAATCCCCAACAGCAGCAAATCGCGTGGGGCAGACGCTCATAATGCGTCAACTAATTGCTCATTAATTCGCAAACATGATTTCCAATTCAATCAGACTCGGCTAATTACAAAACTTAATCCAATGGAATGGCCGCAGAGCCCACACCGCCCTTCCGCCCGCCACCTGTTGAGGTATCCTATCCCTCGCGTGGGCAACTTCCGCTTCCTTTCGATTTTCCACGCAACGCTGGCCAACGAGAATGTTTTTCCACGGCAAACTTCAGCCCGGATTTTCCCATTTAGTTTGTTTTGCTTTCTGATTCCGCTATTTTTTTTTTTTTTTTTTTTTGCCGTCTCAGAGGCAAACATATAACGCAGCTTTTCCCCCTACCCTCACAGCAGCTCCCAGCCACGATACGAGTGGCCCATCCTGCGGGCCTGCCACTCAAAGTTTTGTCGTTATGAGAACGGGTGAAAAAGCGAATGTCCAGTGACAGTTCCGAGGGCGAGGACAAAAACAGATTGAGTATACCCGGGCATTTTCCACGGGGGTGGTGGGTATATGCCATCCTTGCAGGCTGTTTTTTGAGAGGGAAACTTTGGCCATAAAAATATATTTTTATTATTAACACTATTTGATTGTCTTCAACGTAGTTTGTATTGGAGTCTGAAGTTATAGTACTTACTTTTCATTTTAATACTTACTTATTTATAACCACAAGCCAAGCCCTTTTAATAGTACATTAGATTAGAAAATATATAGGTTTAAACTTTAGCAAGATTCCGCACGCGCACATATTTTATGGTATTTCAACATCTTTGTGTACTCTTTATTTTGTATTATTATTGGGTATCTCTTGGTCGAGCTTATGGCCTTAACTCTCTTTGTAATTAGAGCGTGGCAAACGAATCCTCTGGAAAAAGGGTCCACGGTGGGGGTCAACAAATGCGCATCGCTCAGTTTTTGACACGCACGGCAAATATGTTTGTCTGAGTAAAAGGATGGCGGACCCCGAGCAGGGCCGGTTCACATACACTAAGGGCAGAAAAAGGGCCCTTAAGAAGTCCAGAAAATACAAAAATAACATCATACTTTAATAAATATTATAAATCAGAATAAATATTATAAATGGAATATTAATATGAATGAGGAATATTGTGCTATTTGAAGAGATTAATTTTAATTAATATATTAGAATCATGATACTGTAAATTAATGTGTATTTAAGAAAGGATGTTAGTTTACATCTAGGGGATATCTTTCGTTGGGTATCCATAAACATCTAGACAGACTTAATACCTAAATATATTTACGAGTTTGCTAAGTTGGCTCTCTTAACTCTTAAGTCCACGGACTTTATTAAAAAAGGAATTAAGAGAACGTTTCAGTTTGGCTCTCTTCAATAGCTTCTCGCTTTAGAGTGCAAGGGCAGCTTTCGCTCTCTTGTGTCTGCTTGCTTTTCGTAAAGACCTTTTGCCCTGTCCCTCTCTCTTATTCCCTCGTCCATGCTTGTCGGCAAGGCAAGCAACAACAACACTCAGTAGGAAACGGTAGAGTTGTCTTTACATAGCTACTAAGCGCTTCAAGATCAGGGCATCTTTTCTTTTCAATTAAAATTGTTCTCTCTGGCACAATATCGAGAACGGCCTCTCTTCTGGGTTTCTGGTCATGCGTTCTTGGGAGATAACCATGGATGCTGAGCCGATGACAGGAGCTCGAATAATTACCAAATGCCTAAAGCGCCCAAATCCCTTTGTTCTTCGCTCCGCTCCTGTTGTGTGCGAACGTGCCCTCGCATGGATCAGAGTCGGCCAACGAATCGGACCTGACCCAGGACCCAGCACTGAGGACTCAGTTCCATACCTAGGACCCACACCCAGTGCCAGATCCAGTCCCAGCCCCAATCCCCTTGCCAAGGCAAAGGATACATCCTTTTTTTCCCCCCCATACAAGCCCATCGTCTGTGGATTAATAAAGCACCGAGATTGCTCAGTTTGCAATTTTTGTTTATGATTCAAAAGGAACATTTAATTTATTTGCTTTGTTTTTTTTTTGTTGTTTTTTTTTTTTGTTTTTTGTTGGTTTTTTGTTTTTTGTTTCTCGTTTTCTGCCTGTTTCTGCTGTCTTCTTCTCCTCACACAAAAATTGAATTTCTGCCTTCGGTTGATGTCCTGTTTCTCAGGTTTCTTAGCCTTGTCTTATATAGTGCCACGCCCACTTCCCATCGTTAGAATAGCATGCGGATAGATAGAGGGCTGCGCTAGTGTGGGTGTCAGAGTATCAGTGTGTTCGGTGTGTTCGGTGTGTGTGTGTAGTAGGTGTGAGTGTGTCTTAGCAGATATATAGATGTGTGAATGTAGTTTTTCGTTTTTTGTTTCGAATACGCATTAGTTTCGAATTTGTTTGTATTTGTTTGCTTCTGTATACACACATACCATCGTACATACGCTAGAGTATATCTAAAAGTAAGACTGAGACAGAGATACATCTATATAGGAGTTAAAGAGTGAGACATATGTAGAGTGAATGAGACAATTTGCTTTGCCTTGTGGCTTTCTGTGTGTGTGTGTCCTGGGCCCAAGGGTCCTGGCACTCCTTCCGCTGCCTGTTGTTGTTGTTGTTGTTAATAGCGTAGTTACAGTTACAGTTACAGTTACAGTTAGTTTTCAATTTGACGACAAAATATACGTTTAGTCATAGACATACACTCACATATACACACAATATATTATAAACATGAAACACATTCAGTTAGTTATAGTAGTGTTGGAGTGCTGCCTCTCCTCCTTTAGCTTTATAATCTACTTGAAGATACAGGATAACTGTAGGTGTGTGTGTGTGTGGGGTCTGTGTGTGTGTTTGTGTGTGACTGCCTGGCAGCCTTTTTTGGGAATATATTTATTTATTAAAATGCAGACAGAGATCCTTTTGCTTGCGATAGTGTGTTTGCCTTAGTAACGTCGTGTATTTCCCTAGTTGAGTGAGAGAAAACCATATGGCGAAAAGCTTACGTAACTAGATGAATAAGCAGCTGCCGGTTGTTGTTGTTGTTGTTGTCTGGAACTGTAGTAGTATTTTCTATTTCATTTTCTTAGTTATTTTTGTGGTGCTTGCATATTTTTTTTTAATTTAAGTATTACAGAGAACATTTAAACTACGTTCAATTATTTAGCTAGGAATGCTAACCGAAGGATGTAATTTTTCTGGGGGAAGATACTGGAATGGAAGTCAAGAAATCTCTTACTATTCAGCTTTAAAACAAACTTTATCCCTTCCATTCCATTATATCCCCCCTATATTTGTTCACAGTCCGGCTAGCATCATTATTGTGGGGTGTTTTGGGGTGTTTGTTCCTCAAGGGACTTGACAACTTTAAGTTGCCAGCTGGCTTTTGGCTAACGGAAATGCAAATTAATACATAACTCTAGAGGGAAAACAGAAACAGAAATAGAAACAGAAACAATTCTTGGCTAATACAACTAAAAGGCATAAACAACAAGGACATCTTAAGCTGGGGCTTTTGCTGTTGCTTGGATCGGGATAACAGCTAGATAGAGGGTGAAGGAGAGAGCTAAAGCAATCTCAGCTGCATCTGCATTTGGAAAGGCATGTCCTGTCAGTAGCGGAGAGATTATAGTACTTCTCCTTTGGCGACAGTGACATAATTGAGCAACTAAAGGAAGGCGACAAGGTTCTCCAAAATCAAAGCGAGCGAGTGGGGATATTAAGTGTCATGAGTAGGGGTTAAGGTGGTTGAGTGTTAAGGAAGCTCTAGGCCTACGGGTGTGTGTGTGTGTGTGTGTGCTAGGTGTGCTAGTGTGTGTGTGTGAGCTAGTGGGTGTCTTTGTTTGCCTTTGGTTTAACATTTGCTGTTTGCTTTTTGCTTTTCACCTGATTCAGATTCTGTTTTGAACTTCCTCCCTTATGACATATACGCAATAGTAATAATAATCATAATAATCAAGGTAAATAAATATATCGCTTTTCGTAACAATCGAGGACAACATTCCGAGAACAAAAGATTCCGCATCCTTGCCCCTTCGGTCCTTTGCTGCCTGCGCTTCCTTGCATCCTTCCTTCCTTTCTTTCTACCTTCCTTTCCTTGCTTTCCTCGCTTCCCTTTCTTTCCCCTTTGCCTTACTCTTACTACACACATTCAATAAAATATGCACATCAATAATTCACATTCATTTATCATGTACGATTTGTGTGTGTGTGTGGGTGTGTGGGTGTGTGAGTGTTTGTTATTCAATTGCTAGCTACTTAAATGCTCAGTTTTATGTTATGCTTAAACCACGTCCTGCTGCCCCCGAAGGCCTTTTCTGTGTAGTTTTCCTTAAGGTCCTTGGACTGGGATCCTGTTTCCTGCTATTGTCGAGGTGGACCTCAATTGCCGCTTGACTTGTGATGTCTGACTAAGGCCCAGGGTTCAAGGGCATTGAGAGTGTTTATAAATTGTATCACTCATAGGCAGTGTTGCCTTCTTGGCTGACAAGGATGTTAAGAAATATGCGTGTGCTTTAAGGACAGTGCGTTACTCTTATCTTTGCTCATATTTTGGTCAAGTCTTGCATCAATCATACGCCCTGTAGCTCCATGCCTTATTAATGGCATCACGCATACGCAGTGTGGCCCGGCTTGGTGTCTTAATTATACACTTTATATCTTCTAAGGCCTCAGCCTTTCCTTTAATGTTTATTTACATGCAGTTAACCCTTTAAAGAACACAACAATAAAGAAGGTAATAACTTAACCCATTGAGGTCCACCCCAGTGTGCAATTTGTGTGTGTCTGTATCTGTGTGTGTGTTGCTTACGTATCTGAAGTTAGCTGGCTTTTCATTTTAATTGGTTTTGCGCCGAACTCTAACAGGTAAATTCACATTTAATCTCACATTTAAAATGCAAAAGTTTCAATTAATTTATCTTAGGCTTCGTCTCCGGCTTCGTCTCCCCTACTTCGCCTTCCGCAGACTTGAGTCCTTGCTCTCGCTTAGATGTACATGCCCAGATCCGCATGGAAGTCCTGCAGATACGACAGCAGCTGCGAGGGCGTCGGCCTTTGCTTGGCCTCGCTGTGCCAGCAGCAGTTCATAACGGTGAAGCTGAGTTTTTTGTTTGGGGAAATCGGGAAATGGGGAAAAGATACAGGGAAAATATTCTCAATTTCAGGCATATACTTTCGCTTCGGGTTACTCACAATTCATCGGGGCAGTTGACAGGCTGCTCTAGCCTAAAGCCGGCGGCCAAGTAATTGGTAAGCTCGAATATATCAACCTCCTCGTGCGGCATCTGGGCCAGGGTGACCAGCTCCCAGTAGGTAACGCCCAGAGCCCACACATCACCCTGGGTGGCATACACTCGCTTCTGGAGCGACTCCAGAGAGAGCCACTTCAGCGGACGGTTCTCGTTGTCGCCCAGGCAGTCATAGTCGTCCGGGAAGAGGTCGCGGGACAGGGCACTGTCGCAGATCTTCACGTACGCCTCCTCGTCCAGGCTGGAAGGGAAGAGGATGGGAATGATATATTAGTTAGCAGGGAAAGGAGACTCCTTCAGTAAAGCTCAGTGAATAGGTTGTCCTAGAGATTATTGAATTTTTATCTTTGTTTTTGTACTCACTAGCAATTGCGTGTGGCAATATCCTTGTGGACAATACCCAGGGAGTGCAGGTAGGCCAAACCCTTGGTGATGTGCAGGCCGAACTCAACCAGCTGGCGGGTGCTCAAGGCCGTGCTGGATTCACGAGACTTTTGCAAGTACCTGAGTTAGAAAAAGATTAAAGAATAGATGTTAAATACAATAAAAATACTACAGAACCTTATTCCATTAAAATATAGTTAAATGATCTTTTAAATACTTAAAGAATCCAAAAATATACTCACATTTTGAGATTCCCCTTGGACGGATAGGGATAGGCAATCTCGGGAGGCCCCGGCAGTTCCGTGTTAGCCAGCAGCGGCGCCAGGATATGCTGATGACTGACACCGATCAACAGCGAAGCATCCTGCAGTAGGCAGGCCACCTGGGTGAGCGAGGCCCCGTCGATGACCGTCTTGACCAAAGCCTCACAGGACTCGCCCAGCTTGCCGGCATAGATGCGGCCAAAGGTGCCCTCCTTGACCAGCTCCTCATAGCTGAGGGCACCCGGCTGGACACTGGGTATGCGACGCAGCCGTTGGTTGGCCTTCTCCTGGCCATGACTGGCCATGGTGATGGTGCTGCCCGTGGCAATGCCGCCAAAGAGGCTGAGGCTGCCACTGCCACTGTTGCACTGGCCAATGCCGCGGCTGCTCTTTGGCGTGGACATGCTGCAGGCCTGGAAATGAGAGAATTAATTAAAATTAATAATATATATATTTAAATTAAAGCGTAATTTAGTTAGTAGGTACTTTTGGCTAAATTCGAGGCAATTTCTATGTGCGATTGCTGCCCCAAAAAGGGGTTTTCCGCTTAAGTAAGCCACGCTACGTTGAGGGGTGGGAAAGCTGTATAAATTTCCATGGCATTTCCGCAGCCCATCTAATTTGGACCAACTTTGGACCCGCAAGAAAAGGGCCAAACAGCAGCGACTTTGGCAACAGAAACGGCAATTTCAGCTGCCGGATTTGCATCTTTCAGCCTGCATCCGCTTACCGTTAGTCATGCACTTGGCTGCGCTCCTCCTGCGTTCATTCATTTTAATGAATTGAGTTCCGTTTCCGCTCGAAGGCACTTGATGCTCAAGCCCTGGCTGCCACCCTCACTCCCCCCCCTGTACCCTGTACCCCACCAAGACTTGAGCTATAATTTGGCCCCTCGAACCGCCAGTTGTCTTACAGCATGAATAATTTATTGGCTGGCAAAAAAGCTTTAATTCGCAGAGCATTATGTTTGCACAGCCGCCGAGGGAGGGGAATTGCCGGGAGACGGACAAGGATACACAGGGATAGGGAGGCGGCGGCGGCGGCGGAGGCGGAGGCGGAACCGGAGCTCAGCTGTAGGAAATTGCGAACTCGTCTTGTGCAAACAAAGTCTGCTGCGATGGCAGCAGATAACCAGGGGGAGAGGGGGGAAAGGGAGTTGGGTGGTGTTGGGGCTTGGCATTTATCCTTCACTCACTCCCGCTCAAGGTCCAGCCTACGCAGCACATTTATTCTCATAAAACATGAAACAGTTGCAGAAAAAAAAGGAAAGAAAACCAGCAAGAATGTTCTCCGACCATGTTATACCCGGCTTACTGCAAAATGTGTTGCATATCCAAAAGGCCTTAGCTTTGCTTCTTGAGATTTTGCAATATATTTTAATGATGAGGCCAAAAGTATGCTACAAAATGTAGCTGCTTCCTCAAGCAAGCTATTTGGTGTTCAAAATAAATCATTGCATACTTTTAGGAACTTTTTAAATTGTTTTAAAATCTATCAGGATATTATTTAACCCTGTGACCTTATAAAATATTTTATTGCATACTTATAGGTACATTTTAAATTGTTTTTAAATGTTATTTTATTCTTTGATTAATTTTAACACTTTCTTAGCATTTTAAAATTGTTGTAAGATTTTTAAGTATATTATTTGACAATGTGGTATTAAATGTTATTTTATTCTTTGATTAATTTAAACACTTTCCTAACATTTTAAAAGGAATATAAAACTCATATTAAAACTTTAAATTAATATATTAAAATAAAATAAATATTTAGATAAGAAGACTCTTTTTTTGAACAACAAATATTCATATCAGCATAAAGAAGTTTAAAGAAATGTTTAGATATGCCTACTCCGCATCCAGTATATACCTTTCCCACTCCGCCCAGTACCGGGTATTGACCAACGACCTCGGTCTAATAAACACAAGAAAAATCTCCACAATTCTCTCCGAAATCTGCATAACTGCGGCCGAGTTCAAGTGGGATCTCCACTGGCTTTCCCCTGGACACTAAATCTCCATCAGCCAGCAGCAGGTGGACGGACTGGCGATGTGGCGATGTGGATGGCGCTTTTATTAAAAGCCACCACCGCTGGCAATATGCGGGGAATTATATTATTTGGTGTGGTCTGACAAGAGCTCCTGCGAACGAACAACTCCAGGCCACAAAGGACAACCAGCCACCGGCCGCCAGAAGGAAGCCGCCGTCGCCAACACACACAATTGCAGCTACAACCACACAGCGACAAAGGGCAATAAAAACAATAGTTGGCTGCCTTTTGTTAGTGAAATTCGTTTCATTATTGCCTTCATTGCCACTTTCCTGCAGGGGGAAGACCCCCCCCCCACCCGACCACGCGCGCCACTGATTCCTGCTGTTTGTCCTTTATTGTATTTGTCGTGCTCCCGCTGCCGAGTCCCCTGGTCGTTGTTGTTGTCGCCGTTTGTCCCACAAAGAAAATTCAATTAAAACGCAACAATATCGCACTCCATCATCAAAGCTGTCCGGTGGACCCTCAAGCAGGGGGACAGCTCTAGCACCAGCAGCAGCTCCATCGCCAGCTTTAGCTCCTGTAGCTGGCTGGGTTACGGATTGGTGGGGCGTGTCCTCCTGGCTGAACCATAAATCCCCGTAGTTTCACATGCAAAAGTATTATATCCAACTGAAACTCCACCTGCATTACCCCCTTTCACTTTTCAGCAGAGCAACCAGGACCTGTCTGGCATACACTCAGAGTCCTTTGTTGGCCTTACGCGCGCCTGGATGCGCGTTAATGAGCCTCCGCTCAAGTGTAATTAGAATTCATTTAATCGGTTTAACATTAATAGTCGCGGAAAAGGCCATTTATAAAGGGAATCCAGCGGGTAGTTATTATTAATATGTGGCTGCACAGCAAGAAAAAGAGTTATGCGGGGGCTTAAATAAATTAATTGTGGGGTAATTAGGGATACAAAAAATAAATATATTGGAGATTAGTTAGGTTTTAGGTTTGAAGGTTTTAAAATAATTTAAATGAAAGCAAACACTGCACAATAAAGGTTTTAAAAATTTGAATCTTGCTCTAGGGAAAACAAATCGAAATGTTCATAAATAAAAGCAATTTTCCATTAGTTTGTTTCAATATCTTTGCCAGATACAAACTATTTCAAAGTATTATGTTTTTTTTTACTGAATATTGGATGTTAAATGTTAAAGCTTACTCTAGGAATTTTGAAAATATTTTTTAATATATAAAACCTAGTATCTACAAGTCTGTTTCTATATTTTTCCTAGATGCTTGAGTTCAGAGAAAGCCCAGACTTTATATAACAAATTATTATGTTTGTTTTTGCTAAATGCAGAATTGTAAATGTTAAGGAACAAATTAAATTATTGTTAAATAAAATCAAGTTTCTATGAGTCTGCTTCCATTTTATTCCCAGACATTTAAGTCCAGATAAAGCCCAGACTGTCTATTACAAAATAGTGTGATTCCTTTGCTGACTTTTAAGATGCTTTAGACTCTTAATTAAGACCTCTAAGATCTACGATTGCCAAGACAATCTAATCACACAAAGTCTGCCATAACTTCTAAAAAACAATCGTAAAAGTCAACCACTTGAAAGAACAATAACAATTCGTCCAAAATGACTCAACCAAGTTTTAAATTGAGCAAATGATACTTGAGATGACTTTTGTGCCCACTTGACTTTATTAATTTCCCTCTAAGTGGATGGATGATTCGCATGCACACAGAATATATATATTATAGTACTTGAGAGTTTTCCTCTGTGCCGGCCAATAAAATCGGAAAATGTCTGTGAAATTAAAACGAAATCGAGGCTATGTTTATGCCAAACAGATTTAATGGGAGAGAGAGAGAGTGCGAGAGTTCGTCTCGTATTGCCAATGGAAATGTTCATTTCGAGCTCTGGGCTGGATTGGGGAATATTAAATGCGGATGTCAAACGAGGAGACATTATTGCTTGGCTTTCGATGGGGTTGGGGGGAGGAAAATGGAGAAAATGAACAAAATGGGAAATGCGAAATTCGAAATGGCCAAGTAGACCGAAAATAGCTGCCAATTGCTGGTCCCTGGACTGCATTGCTATGATACCAATTGAGGAGGATGGAGGCGGGTGACGGGGTGGTTGGTGTTCGATGTTGGGTTGAATTTTCAAACCGAATTTCCAGCTGGGCGTCAAGGATACCGATCTGGGGGGACAGAGTTGCAGCTGTTTGTGCTTTGTTGTGACATTTCTAATGACAACAGGCGAATGTCCTGGGGGTGGTGTGTACTACGATTGTCCCTGTCCGTCTCCGTCCTGCTGATGACGTAAGCAGCGCTCACATACGACTTGACAGGCGTCTGATTTGCTTATGTCACTTGCAGCTCTACGGCTGCCCGCAGGAACAACAGCCACAACCGCTGTCAGTGTCCTTCCGCCAAGCCCCCTTACCGCCTCTCCTCTACGCCCCTGCACATGGGTTGTAATTAAAAACGCTTGATGACAATTTTGCCAGGACGACGTCGCCCGTCAGCACGTCACTTGCCGGCAAACCAAAGTGCAGCCAAACTTTTTGGCAACAACAAGGAAAGTGGGAAAAAGCGGGAGAGAGAGTGGGGGAGGAGCAAGGAAAAGCGAGAAAAGCAGCAGCACATATTTTCGCACAGTTTTCCCCCGCACAGTGGGGCAAAAGAAGGGGGTGCAAATATTTTAATGAAGTCTCACCGCTACAACTTTTGAGTGGGGAAACCCCTAACTAAATTCTGTGGCACACACAGTTCACTCTAAAGCCACAAAAAAGAACAATAAAAGTTGCGGTACATTTTAAATTAATTAATTTCAACGGAATTCGTGGCATAACTTAGTGCTCATTTGTATAAGTTATGCTATATACAAAATAAAGCATTAAATCTTAAATACAAATAAGTAGTTTAAATAATTATAAAAAAGTAGTTCTACCAGAAATGAGTAATAAAAGCTATAAGTAAATATATACGTTATATTATATTCAAAATAGTACAATTAATAGTTTAATAATAAATAAATTTGATATACAAGTAAGTAGTTTAAATAATTATGCAAGTTAGGTGGAGATAAAAATGTAATAAGAATTAAATATTAAATCCAAGGAAGCAGTAAATATATTCATACAAATTCGTTTTACAAAATATAAGTAATAAATGTACTTTATTAAATTGTAATTTTTTAAGGTTTCCTTAAAGTAATATTGTTTTTTTTTTCTAAATAAATAATAAACTATAGCTACGGTGGGCACACCGACTTAAATAATATTTTAAAATATCTTTACATCTATTATTGGCTCTTTCGATTATATTTTAAGCCCAAAACTAGTTTAAATAATGTTTTTAAATACATTTAAAATTAAAACAATAAGGGTAAGTAATTTAATATATTCCTAAGGTTAAGAAATATATTTTAAAAATTATTTAAACACCTCACAAGCTAAAGAAATTCAATGAAATACATTAATACCTAATTTAATTTCAATAAAATAAGAGTAAACATACAATTTAAATGTAATTAAATCATATATATAGTTAAAATAATAAAGCTAATAAAATAACCCTTAAATACCATTAGTTCTAATATTTTTCCACCCACTGTAAACTGCTTTTTTAACCCACTGTGACATGCACACATTTGCTGCTGACACAAAATGAAACTATGCAAATTTCTGATGCTGTTGCAAATACGAGCATTCAACCGCCCTCTGTTCGCACAGTATTTTACTTTAGTGCGACAATGACAACGGTTTGCACATATCACGCATACGACCTGTCGCCTTGTCCTAATAAGCCACGGCAGTGAAGTGGAACCCCAACGAACGACGACGACGACGACGATGAAATACCAGCTGCCAGGTGAGGCTGACGGCTGGAGCAGAGAGAGAGAGAGAGAGAGAGGAGAAGGAGGCGGAGAGTACCTGCCAGCCGTTGTTGGCTCAATTATATTTCAATTTACCTGACAACGAGTTTTCCCTTTTATGCCTGGGTCTGGGCCTCGACTGGAAAAGCCTTTAATCAAAGTGGAAAGCTTCTGCCTGACTTTTCGGCTGGTTTTTTCGTGTGGCCAACTAACTGAACTCTCATTATTTTGGCATTTTCGAGGCCGATGCTGCTGGCAGGACCAACTGTCTGTGTGTGTGTGTGTGCCTTCTAATTTGGCGGGGCAACTAATTTGAATTTCGTTTGATTTATGCCTGATCGATTCCGGGCACCTCCTCCTCCTCCTCCTCCACCCTTCGAGGCATGGCATTTTGATGAGGCGACCTCGTTAGCCGCGCGCCGTTTAATAAGCGTTTTCGGGAGGGAAAAGGTCCTTGCGGCTAATGCATAATTGAAGAGGGAAGAAGACTCTGCCGCATTGCCTTAGTGCTTTCTAATTAAAGGCGACGCATACTTAACCAAAGTCGCCGCTTACACGCACTTAATCACGCATAATTGCCTTTCAATTAGCCATCGCGTGTCCCGGCCACGCCCCAGGCGTATATAAACCCCTTTGATTCTGCAATTTAATATTGGTGTCTGAACCACAACTTACAATTTACATACATTCCTCTGAGATTTCCCATTGATTTGCTGGGCAAATGAATTTAATTTCACAAAAGGACTTGGTCAGCAGGACTAAAGGGAAGGGGGCAAGCAATTGAAAAACTGTCAATTAAAGCTCTCTCTGTTGGAGATTTTAATGGAGAAATCTTGTTCTCTAATTCGCAAACAGCCAACAGGACGATGTCAAAATCGCTGTGAAAAAAAACTAAACTGAAGTGCAGCGCAAAGGCAGCGCGACTCTCCGAACAATGGTCCCAAGTCCTTGCACCCACACACACACACACACAAAAGAGGAAGTGGGAACAAAAGAAACATCCGCCACTTCCGTTTGTCTCTCCTGCGGCTGACAGGAAGCAATCAATATAGTGTAATGCCGGACAAAAGCATCCGCTAAAAGGGGGCGGTGGGAGTCCCCCAGCAAAGGGAGATCACAGATGGGGGAAAAAAAATATATATATCCAGTGACGGCTGGGTAATTTGTCAACCTTTGGCGGCGACGGCACCGGCAGCTTTTATTCAGCGGGTTAAGGTTAACCCTTACCCCTTTCAGAGTCAGCACCTGGCGGGTCACATACCGCGACACCCATTATCTGTCGACTGTCAGAATCAGACCACGGACCGTCACTTTCCTAGCATTTCTCTGCTTATATTCTCTACTGCTTTCTCTCCTTTATTTTCTCTTTTATTTTCTCCCTTTTTCACCTTTTCTCTCTCCTTTTCTCTCCTATTTTTTTTTCTCCCTTTTCTATGCTTTTGTCACAAATGTAAATAATGTGTTTTAATCAAAAGGAACAACACTGGCAAATCCATTAAGGGAGTACGTGCCGCCCAGCTTTAACTGGGGAAGAGAGATATGTACTGGCGTCTCCAGGAGTCTCTCCCCTGGCTAGCTCACTGAGGTTCCCCCCCTTGGAGCTTGACTTACTTCCCTGCTGATTTACAAATTTCTTTAATGGTTGCGACAACAACATTTTTAATTAGCACCTGTGCGTGTTCCTGTTCCTTGGAGCTGTTCCTGCCTCAGGTTAGCCAGCCATTTGTCGATCTCTGTAATCTCCATAAAACTGGGAGACATGCTCGCTGGCTCCATGGAAATTAAATTCAAGCTTTCCCTGGCTCTCTCTCTCTCTCTCTGGGAGTACGCCCACGCACTTGGATAACTTTTCCCCTTGGTAATGATGCCATTCAAATGCGTGGCACGATGTTGCCGTGCTCCTGGCTCCTGCTTAACCCATTGCTGGCTTGGCTCTTCCCGCTCTGATTCCCATGATTCCGCTGTTTGCTCTGATTCCTCCTCGTCTCAGCTGATCCAATATACTAATGCCTCCGCTTAGGTTCTGTTCTGTTCCGTTCTGTTTGCACATGGCGCATCCGCCCCGTTGCCATCCCCCCCATATCCTTTTGTTGTTGGTGCTGCAATAATATTTTGCAAGTGTTTCTAAACAAGCACAAAGTCATGTTTCAACAGCTGTAGTCTGGTTTCTGTTCGCTGCTGTTTTTATTGTTATGTTCCACTACTTTACCCCTAAGCCCCCGTGCCTGGCTCCCCTGCTAAGAGGGGGGGCTGAAGACCCCTTCAACCCCCATTGTTATGGACGAGTCCTGTTGTTTGCTAAACTTTCGCTGCACATTAAAGCAATTTGGTCGACGTTTATAGACTGATTTAATAGAATAAGAGGGAGCGGGTGAGTGGGGGTTGGATCCATGCACAAATGAGATATTTCCACACAAGTGAGCAGGGCCAGAATGTGCGAGTGTGCGTGTGTGGGTGTGTGTGCGTGTGTATCTGTGTGCACTTGGATATAATTGTTTGACTAAATGAGTGCGTTCGCCCCAAGACTAGTCTTCCTCCCTGCCTCTCCCTCTCTCTCTCCTTGTTGGTGCCCCCAAAATGGTGCTACACTTCGCTTAACGCTCACACATATGGCCCAAAGGGGAAGGAGTAGTTGGTCCTTGGAGTGGGGGAAGCTGAACGGAACAACAATAATTATGGCAAGCACCCTCAACCTCCTCCAACCGCATCTCCCAGAGACTCCACTCCAATTTTGGGGAGATACCAAAGGATATACGCAGAGAAACAGAGATAGCAAGAGAGACAGGGAGAATTCATTTAATTCCCTGTCCCCTGCTTGGAAGCATGTGGCCTTCCACTAGAGATAGAGATGGAGATAGAGGAGGAAACTGAATTCAAATGGATATGACTCTTGGCATTGTGTGGCGCCCGATAACCATTTAAGTGCGTGGATGGGGAGCAGTGCCATCGCCAATTGAAGGCTGTTCCCTTAATGAGGATGAAATGGAAGTCTAAACAAACAGAAGTCGTTGGGCAAACAAGGAGCACGAGCACGAGCGGGATCAGGCCAAAGGAGCTGCTTTAAGCCAAGCACATAAAAGTCCCCTCGCGTCCCCATGGAAATTGAATATTTAATTATGCGTCGATGGAAATTGCGTTAGAACTTGGTGACGAAAATGGGCCAAGTCATCAGGAGGAGCGAGAGCGGGAGAGAGAGTCTAGGAGGGGAGCCTTGTGACTAGAAAAATCCCAGAGTTGGGTCTCAGGAATGTTTACAAGGACAACAATTGAAAGAGGCTGCTAAATAATTTATTCCAATTTGGCAGAGATTTCCACAGCGCCAAGAAGTTAACTTGGCTCGAAAGAAATGCTAATGCAGTCCCTAGAGGGAGGAGCTGTCTTCAAGGAGACATCATCTGCCATGTTTATGGGAGATATCTCAGTACATTCCGCGTGGAACCTCATTGGTTCGGGGTTCATTTGGTGGTTAGTTGGGATTAAGTTTGCTAATTTTCACCTGAGGGAAGTCGCTGGATTTGAAACAAAGGCAGAGATAACCATACAGGGGCAGACTGTCTGCGTCTGCCTGAGTGGAGCACCTTTCGGAGCACCTTATCTAAGCGGACATCCCACCTCCTGCCTCCTGCGTCCTTCCTCCTTCCTTGCTCCCCTCAAAAGACTCACATCACTTCAGTCTCTCTCCAGGCACTGGGTCTGTGTGTCGCCTTCACCTTCACCTTCACCAGCTTCCACCTGCCACATGAAGTACGTGAGCGCACGAAAGTTTCCCCATCCGAGGAAACCCAGACATCCAGACAGCCAGACATTCTTGGCGGTGGAGGAGGAGTGTGCAGGCAAAGCCGCATATTTATGAATGGCTCTTGTTTCGAGTTTAACGCACTTCGGGAGCTTTATCAGCTCGTAAATATAAATTAGAATTTAATTTTTATCGTCGAGGAAAGGTTGCTCTCTGGCTGAGTGCTGGGAGCGAGGAGGAGGAGGGTCCACTGCCTGGGGAGCAATCGTGTGGGGCTCGGGACAAATTACGGGGTAGCCCAGGCAACGGGGAGGGAAATGAGAGACCGCTTCAAGGGATTGCCATTCCCATTACCATCTCCATTTCCATTTGCGCCTGCCACGTGTCGCAATATATCAAAGGCTGTGATTCCAGTCCCAGCTCCCCTTTCGAATCCAATCAAACCCCTGGGACGGACGATAGTGGATGAGATAGTTGACTCACCTGGGTCAGCTGCGAGGAGGCGTAGTAGGAAATCCTCGAGGGACAGATCGACTCTGGCTTCGAGTAAATCGTCTCGGCGGTCTGTTCGTGGTTCATGGGCAGCAGGGCGGTGGCATAGGGCGTGGGCGTGGGGGAGCTGCGGAAACCTGTGGAGCGGATGGGATGAGGAAAAGATTCCCAGGATTAGAGGTCACCTCAGGAGGAGGCGGGGTAATGAACTTACGGTCGAATATGCTGCACGACTTCTTGCTCTCCGCCGGGTACTTGTTGAGGCTGGCGATGGTGGCGTAGGAGCCCGTGGCACTCGGAGGCCTTCCGAGAGGATCCAGCCGAATGAACACGTTCTGGTGGCTGCCATAGGCTGCGGTGGTGAAGCTGGTGCTGGAGGGGGAGCAGGGAGAGTGTTAATGGGTTGAAAAGGGAAAGAAGGGGGAGCAATAAGGAAACCCACTGGAGCGAGTCCTGGCGGAGCTGCTTGCGCGCCCTCACATACATCATGCTGGCCACCAGGCCCACGGCCAGGACCAGGCCCAGGGCACAGGCGGCGGCGCTCAGGAGGGCGGGTCCCTGCGAGGGGGCGTGGGCAGGGGCGGGCGACTGATTGGGCTCAGGTGAGATGCCTGCGGGGGAAGTGATACCAATGGATGAGTGATGGATTGATGGAGAGGTCGGAGGAACCCACCTTTCGCACAGATCTTGTTGCGCTTGAAGTGGAGCCGGGTGTCGTTGTAGCGAGGAGGAGCTCGCACCACCATGTTGACGTTGACGGGCAGCTGCAGGCTGACGTTGCCCGTGCAGGGCAGGTAGACCAGGAAGGACTC